>APFE031354110.1:84785-112589 GCA_000404065.3 Pinus taeda | reverse complement strand
CCACAGGGATAAAAACTAACCCACCATTAATTCCAGTTAATGAATTAAGGATTCAAAACATACATAAATGCAAATGCAAAATAGGTACATGACGGTTCATTCCACTTGATGTGGGCCCTTTTAATTTGTTAGAGGTTCATCGCCACTGATACGCGGAATTAGTACTGATAAACAAACTGAAACAGCCACTGTTCTTAAGGCTAAATTGAAGGGGCAGCTTTGGATCACAGTTTAAAATAGAAGTCGTCGTTGCCTTCTTGCCCTCATTGCCTTCTCTGGTTTTTTCGAGGGGAGGTTTGGATCAGACATTAAAACTGAAGTCGGCATTGCCCTCGTCCTCTCCAGCGTATGGTACACAAATTACAGTTAAAATTAAAATTTGCTTTTCAATATTATTTTAGATTGTTCTAATGGAAGGTAGGAAAACTTTCCTAATATTTTTTACATGCGATTATTTTATATTATTTTAATAAAAAACATTTATTAATAATTGTTCTATATAACATGATAACTGAAAAATAAGAATTTTAACCATTTTTTCTATATTAAAATAGTTCAAAAGACATATATTATTTTTACAATAAATTTATTGAATGAAGTTATAGATACATGTATTGTTTATTTATTGAAATTATATTTTAATATTTAACATTAAAGATGAAAAGTTTTGGTTGTGGTGAAACTTCTCTGTTACTTAGAAAGAAGAAACAATTTTAATTTGCATCGGTTCCTTACGACCTTACTAGTTGGATTTGTAAATGGTACTCTATGACTCAATTTATGGATCCTTTTTCCACTTCACCGTATTTCTACTTTATTATTCATTTTTCTATATAACATGATAACTGAAAAATAAGAAAGTTGACCATTTTGTCTATATTAAAATAGTTCAAGAAAAGAAATATATCACGGTAGAATTTATTGCAATGGAAGTCATAGATGCATTATCTTCTATTTATTGAAATTACATCTTAGTAATTAGCATTGAAAATGGAAAGTTTTGGCTGTGGTCAATCCCTTATTCACTACTCTCTACCGTTAATAAAAAACAAAAAAAAATTATTTACCTACGCAAAACACCCTATACACTAACACTCTAAGGTGATTACTTTAATTTAATGGAGGTAATGTTATATGCGTTAGTCCCGACCCACATACTGGCGGGAACGAACATGACTTGATTGTATTACAATTACCACCTTGGCATGTGAACTTAATGCTACCCGTGGGATTATATTGACCGTGACTTAATAAACTGGGCGGCATTCAAACCACGGTTTGGATGGTGTACAGCTGGCCTCCTCGAATAAATTCCCTGATACGATCGTTGGTTGATGGGAAGAGGTAGCTGGCTGGAGTAAATGCCACAGCCATACCCGCAGCCTCCTTGAGATTGTATAGGGAATGAACGCTGAGGATTTAACTTGTAAATCGGACGGTGTTAAATGACTTGCCTCTGTTAAAAGGAGACACTTAGGGTTTGGACTGTTCATTTTGAATGTTTGGCTTGTAGAGCCGCATCCTCCAGATGATGAGCTCCTCCGACGTCGCCCCCATACCACTGTGACTCATGGTTTGGTCTCGGGCTCGAATTGAAAACGTTCCGCTTCCTTTACTGAGATCGCTGTCACCATTTCTGTCGAAGACGATGCTGTTGTGGTCTTCCGCGTTGAGTTTCCATTCGGCTTCAGGTAAACCCTTGTCCCTTTAAATGTATCTGTGCACTTTGCTTCCCATTTTCCATTGTTTAGCAATAAGGTTGATTCCTCGTTTGCGTTATGTTTGTTCAGGATGAAGGTGTGAAGAGGTTCGCGGCGGCAAGGGATCTGCAAAGTTTTTGCTACCCTGCACAATCTACAGGTAAGTTTCTCCTAACCCAATAGGAATTTAATGATACCCTCTAGCTCCAAGTCGTTTTTATTGTCGTTTTCTTTATGCCAGGAGTATTACCGCTCACTGATATGGCTTGAGCGAACATGATGCTCTCGGACAGGGAACTTTTATAACCGAGGGTTTAGTTTTGCCCTGGAGGGTTTAGACTATGATGCTGAATGGCATTTTGCTACAGTTAATTCTGAATAGTTATAGTTTATGTATTTGTTATGGCTACCCGAACTCTCTCGAATCTATTCGAAGAATCCGTTGCCTGTGATATTGAGTCTCCGCACTCATTTGGTTTAATGAACTTTAACCGGTCGGCGTACAGTTTATTCATGTAATATTTTGTACAGATACTATTTAATCCAGATGTTTTGTTGGTTCCGGGTTCGGCCCAAGATAACTGAACACAATACTGTATTTTCTCCGCCATTTATATATGGTTTGACTCTATATGATGCATACTTTGCTATTTTCGAATGCGGCTTGTATTTGTGCGAACTATCAGTTCTCCTCACTGTATATTTATATTGTCATGAAGGTCAGCAATGATGTTTATTCAGTCTTTAGCATTTGATTGCAATTTCCTATGTGATCCTTCTGTATTCAACTTTTAATAGCATTTCATTATAATATGGCATGAATATATGTATAATCTGCGGGTTGGGGTTATTTACTTGACAAGGTAACGATTTCCGTTACTGTGTTCCTCTGCAGATTGTTGTGCCTGATATATTAATGATTCCTTTCCTTCACAGAAGTCTATTCATAAGGTTTACGAAATACACTCTTTCCACTGTCGATGCTATTGACAATGTTCAATTTAAGAATCTGTTTTGCAATGTATATTTTATTGTTTAGCGTGTAGACTCGTTTACCCCTTTCCAGGGTTCCTACAACAAGTTTCCCCGTCGCGGGTTATATATTGTATGTATGGTTTACTTAATCCCATTGCGGGTTTATATGGTGTAATGCACAGTCGCTTAACCTTCGCGGTAATAGCGCTGGAGGCATTATAATTCATAATAACCCTTCTGGCAGTTTTGCAACTTATAATGCAATTCATTTTCATATTGTTGTACGCTATTCTGTTCACTGCTCTTGTTGTTTACACAGAATGTCAGTCTTTATATTCTGGGTTTGTCTACTCTTCTACAGTTATGAAATGAACAGCTTCTTTCCTGTTTTTTTTGCATATAATAGATTACTGGTTTTTCTCCATTGTTATTTTCTGGGTTTATCAAGATGTTATTACAGACTGAAGATTTAATTTGTCAGTCCTTTAATTACAATAGGGGAATAGATGACTACCCAGTACATCAATATACTGTTTCCTAAATTACAGTTTGACAATAACCCTTAAAGATTTATAAAGAATTCTTCAGCAAATACTGAAATCATATTTGTACTTACCTGCAATGTCCCATTTCCAGTTTCTGCTCTTCGCCAGAATGGAGAAGCTCATTTAAAGCTTGTTATCCTCCCAACCACGAGATCAGTCATTCCGACTGAATCTCTCCCCCAAGCTCACTTGTCGGCCACTACCTTCAGCAATGTAATGCACGCTGGTATCTGTGCGATGTAATGCACAGTGGTGCTTGTGCTATCTGGTCCTCACCAGACGTAGCACTTTCCTTTCTTGCTTCAGTGCCTTCTCTTCTTTGCCCCGTATGTTCCTCAACAGCCCGGGCCTTTTCCTTCTTCCCTTTTTTCTATGGAAGAGGAAAAGCAGTTAGGGTTTCCCCTTATTTGCTGGCAACTGTTTCTTTTATTTAAGCAAGAGAAAGGGAATAACTTTCCTCATAAAAGTTATTACAATATTACTTAATCCATAATTTTGAACTAATAATATTTTCAGCATTAATAAAATAATAATTCCTGTTCCATATTTACCTAGCACGGTAAATCAGAAAATTTATTCATATAAACTGTTTGGCGATTACATCTCCTCCCCTTGAGATTGGACACCGTCTCGGTGTCTTACAGTCATGAACAGGTCTGGATATGTTCTCTTCATTAATTCTTCGTCTTCCCAGGTGGCCTCCTCGGGCCCAAAATGTCGCCATTGCACCTTAACTTGGGTAATAACTCATTTCTGCAACTGCACTTCTCTTCGGTCGAGAATGCTCAGCGGCTCGACCAGAACCTCTCCTTCTGGTTCGACCTGCAATACACAATTCTTTGAATTAGTTTTCTTTCAAATAGAATTCTTGCTGAATTTTTATTGTAACAATAACCCCACCTGTATACCCTGCCATCGGATTACATGCTTAGGGTCATAAACATACTTCTTTAGTACTGAAACATGAAACACGTTGTGGACCCGGATGTGACTTGGCAAAGCCAGTTGGTATGCCACTGGTCTGATCCTTGCTAAAACCTGGAAGGGTCCACAATATCGGGGCGCCAATTTAGCGCACCCACTCCACTGCAAAGTACTTCTTTTGGCCTGAATTCGGATATACACATGGTCCCCAACCTGGTACTCCTTAAATCTTCTTTTTCGATCAGCAAAATTCTTTTGTCTATCCTGAGCAACTTTCAAATTAACACGCACCCTTTTTACCATGTCTTCCATTTCTTTAAGCATTTCAGACCCTAGACTTAGTTTATCCTCAGGCCCTCCCCAACTGGAGGGTGTACGGCATTTTCGGCCATACATAACCTCAAATGGACTCATTTGCATTGAGGTGTGATACCCATTGTTATACGCAAATTCCACCAAATGTAAATATTCTTCCCACCGTGTGGGTTGTTGCATGACATAAGCCCTTAGCATATCTTCTACCACTTGGTTCACCCATTCCGTCTGTCCATCAGTTTGCGGATGGTATGCTGTACTGAAATTCAGCTGAGTTCCTAAATCAGCGAACAGTGTTTTCCAAAAAGCTGATGTGAACTTCACATCACGATCGGAAATTATTGTTTTTGGAAGGCCATGCAATCTGAACACATTCTGTATAAAAATGTGAGCGACTTGTGTAGCTTTGTATGTAGATTGTACAGGTATGAAATGTGCTGCCTTACTTAATTTGTCCACTACCACCATAATGGAATCATTGTTTTTCTTTGTTCTAGGTAATCCCGTAATAAAATCCATGGAGATGATTTCCCATTTCCATTCTGGAATGGGCAAGGGTTGTAACAATCCTGCTGGGTGCTGATGTTCTACTTTAATTTGCTGACACTCTAAGCACCGTGCCAAGTACTCGACAATACTCTTCTTCATTCCTAGCCAGAAATATTCTTTCCGGATTGTTGTTATCATCTTTTGATAACCCGGGTGACCAGCGTAATGGCTGATATGGAATTCGTCCATAATCATATTTTTAATTCTGCTTTGATTGGGCACATATAACCTTTGCTTGAAATAGATTAATCCAACATTATATAATTTATATTCTTGTTGTTGTCCTCTCTAGCAGATTGTTGTATTTGCTGTTTTAGTTGCTGATATTCTGTATCTTGGTCTGAAATCTCCTTTATTATTTCCAAAAAGGGACTTTTCCATCCACTAATAGAAACTTCATACAAACTTTGTATTTTCCGGCTCAAAGCGTTTGCCACTCTATTTTCTTTCCCTTGCAAATGTTTTATATCGAAGTCAAAACCGCTTAAAAAGTCCACCCACCGCGCTTGCCTAGCATTTAAAGTAGGCTGGCTAAAATAGTTGGTCAAACTGTGGTGGTCGTTGAGCAGCAGAAATTTCCTACCCATAAGGTAATGCCGCCACATCTTCAGAGCATGTATCACAGCAGCCAATTCCAAGTCATAGGCAGAATATCTCTGCTCATGTTCTTTTAATTTCCGAGATTCGTAAGCAATTACCCTGCCTTCTTGCATCAAGACTCCTCCCAATCCTTCTTTACTTGCATCTGTACAGACCACATAATCCTTATTAGGATCTGCTATACTCAGAATAGGTGCTGTGGTGAGCAGATGTTTCAATTGCTCGAAACTTTTCTGGCAGCTTGGGGTCCAATGGAATACCTTTCATTTCTTCTGTAATGAGGTAATGGGAAAACCCACTTTCGAGAAACCTTCCACGAATCTCCTATAATACCCAGCCAATCCCATGAAAGATCGGACATCCGCTACATCTTTTGGTACAGGCCATTCCATTATGGCCTTTATCTTTTCCAGATCTACTGCAATTCCATCCTTTGTGATCACGTGACCCAAATATTGGATTTCTACCTTAAAGAAGTCACACTTACTAAAATTCGCGTACAACTGGTGCTCTCGAAGGGTCTGTAATACCATTCAGAGATGTTCATAATGTTCTTCGATGGTGCGTGAATATATTAATATGTCATCAATAAATATCAGCACAAATCGATCCAAGTACGGATGGAAAATGATGTTCATTAAACACATGAAGGTTGCAGGGGCATTGGTTAGCCCAAACGGCAAGACCACAAATTCGTAATGCCCATACCTTGTTCTAAAAGTTGTTTTAGCGATGTCCTCGTCTTTAATTCGGATTTGATGATAGCCTGATTGTAAATTGATCTTAGAGAACACCGTTGCGCCCTTCACTTGATCGAATAATTCATCGATCCGGGGTAAAGGATACTTGTTTTTGATGGTCAACTTATTCAACTGTCTGTAATCGATACACATCCGGAGGGTGCCATCCTTTTTCTTGAAAATAAAACTGGGGCTCCCCATGGAGACACGCTAGGATGAATGTAATCCTTGTCTAGTAACTCTTGCAACTGCATTTTTAATTCTGTCAACTCAGGTACACTCATTCTGTAGGGTGCTCGTGATACTGGTGCGGCCCCGGGCACCAACTCAATGGTAAAATCTATATTTCTTCGTGGCGGTAGTCCAGGAATTTCCTCTGGAAACACATCTGTAAATTCTTGTATTATAGGAATACTGTTCAAAGAAGCTGATTTATCCTTGGAATTCGCATATCCCACTTGAATGGCGTAAACCTGACACCCCTTTCGTATACATTTTATCATTTGGTTTGCAGTGATCGGTCAAACCTGCACTGGTCGCTTAATTCCCTGCATTTCTTTTCTGTTCCCTTGATGATCTCTATAGTAAATAATTTTGGTTTTGCAATCAACTAATGACCAGTGTTTTTCTAACCAGTCCATACCGATTAGGATATCATAGGAGCCGAGAGGAAGCACATTCAAATCAGCTGTCACTGGTTGATCTGCTATGGTAAATGAGCAATCGTTGACCTTGGCTGTTACCCGTCGCTTGGCTCCGGTAGCTAGTTGCACTAGCCTTGGATTTTTAAATTTAACAGATTGTAAATTACAACGTTCCACTACCTTTGGACTCACATAGCTTAGTGTAGCCCCAGGGTCAGTTAAAACATATATGATAAGGTTTGAGATTTTACCTTCGAATTCGACCATGGTTGGCTGATATTTCGCCTGTCGGTCTTCCAAAGCCGCGTTAATTCTGGGTACACTGCGACCAACCTCGCCAACTGTTGAGGCTTCATGAATTTGGGATAACTATTCAGTCCCTTTCCGCTGTGGGCAATTTTTAATGTAATGGGGTCCCCCACAACCCCAGCACTGCACCGAGGGCCTTGCTGTCCCTTCACTGTCCAACCTTGGTTGCTGTTCGCTGACTTTGGACTCATTTGTAGTTCTAAACTTAGATGTAGTTCTTGATGCAAATCTGTTGTTTGCTCCTTTGTCGTTTCCCTTATTTCCATTGCTGCGATTTCCTTTGCTGTTTCCAACTGTCTTAAAACCTCTCTTCTCATTCCATTTCCTGCTAGCAGTTTCCCCTTTTTGTTTACTTTGTTGATAACAAATTCTAGCCTTGCGGATTACTTCATCCATTGACTTTGGATTGTCAAATTCAATCCTCTCTCGCATATATGGTCGTAAACTGCTAACGAATCGCTGGACTTTTGCTTTTTCCTCCATTATATATGGCACGTAACAGAGTAGGGAAGTAAAGCGAGTGATGAATTCATCCATAGTCTGCTGCCCCAATCACAAATCATGGAATTCTCTCGCCTTTTCATCATAGAAGCGCTCAGTTAAATATCGCTCTTTAAAGAATCTTTGAAAATTGTCCCATGTAATGTTCTGCTCGGTGACCCCTTTTACAATCTTCACCTCCTCCCACCATAAGGTGGCCTTCCCCTGTAATTGAAAAATAGCCAGTCATGCTTTAAGATTGTTGTCATACTCATAAAGCTTAAAATACTTGTTCATATTGATTATCCAGGCTTCAGCCGCTTCTTCTTGTTCTCCGTCAAAATGTGGTGGTTTAATCTTGCGAAATTCCCCTTGTAATTCTACCCTTTGTCTTTTTGAGGTTTGTTGCTCAAATACATTATCAGAGCATTCCTCCCGCTCCTCCGATCCTTCGGGGGGTATGTGATGGTTCTGCTCTTCAGACATCCTTTGCTGTTCTGCACTAGGATTAACTGGTAATTGATTTTGTCTGTCGGACAAACTTTTCAAAATTCTTTCTTGTTCCATCGTTAATCGAGCATTATCTTCTCGTAGTCGAGCCATCTCGTTCTTTAGTTCCTGTACTGTCTCCAGGATTTCTTGATTTGTGATTCTGGCTTTTTCTGCAAGTTGTACCCACAGTTCTGGATTATTTTCTGGGCCGGATACGCCCTGCCCCATTATAGTTCGTCGTGGTGTGTTATCTGCCCTCCTCATGTGTCCATCTTCAGAACCTTGATCCTGTGCTTCATCACATCAACAGAAAAAAAGCATTCAAGATTAATAATGGAAATGACTATTTGTTTATTTATTTAATACAGTGTCCTTATCTGTCATTGTTGTCTTACCCAGAGGCCACAGTGCTATATCTGGGCTCTGATACCATATGTCACTACTCTCTACCGGTAATAAAAAAAAAAAAATATTATTTACCTACGCAAAACACCCTATACACCAACACTCTAAGGTGATTACTTTAATTTAATGGAGGTAATGTTATATGCGTTAGTCCCAACCCACATACTGGCGGGAACGAACATGACTTGATTGTATTACAATTACCACCTTGGCATGTGAACTTAATGCTACCCGCAAGATTATATTGACCGTGACTTAATAAATTGGGCGGCATTCAAACCACGGTTTGGATGGTGGACAGCTGGCCTCCTCGAATAAATTCCCTGATACGATCGTTGGTTGATGGGAAGAGGTAGCTGGCTGGAGTAAATGCCACAGCCATACTCGCAGCCTCCTCGGGATTGTACAGGGAATGAACGCTGAGGATTTAACTTGTAAATCGGACGGTGTTAAATGACTTGCCTCTGTTAAAAGGAGACACTTAGGGTTTGGACTGTTCATTTTGAACGTTTGGCTCGTAGAGCCGCATCCTCCAGATGATAAGCTCCTCCGACGTCGCCCCCATACCACTGTGACTCATGGTTTGGTCTCGGGCTCGAATTGAAAACGTTCCGCTTCCTTTACTGAGATTGCTGTCACCATTTCCGTCGAAGACGATGCTGTTGTGGTCTTCCGCGCTGAGTTTCCATTCGGCTTCAGGTAAACCCTTGTCCCTTTAAATGTATCTGTGCACTTTGCTTCCCATTTTCCATTGTTTAGCAATAAGGTTGATTCCTCGTTTGCATTATGTTTATTCAGGATGAAGGTGTGAAGAGGTTCGCGGTGGCAAGGGATCTGCAAGGTTTTTTCTACCCTGCGCAACCTACAGGTAAGTTTCTCCTAACCCAATAGGGATTTAATGATACCCTCTAGCTCCAAGTCGTTCTTATTGTCATTTTCTTTATGCCAGGAGTATTACCGCTCATTGATATGGCTTGAGCGAACATGATGCTCTCGGACAGGGAACTTTTATAACCGAGGGTTTAATTCCGCCCTGGAGGGTTTAGACTATGACGCCGAATGGCATTTTGCTACAGTTAATTCTGAATAGTTATAGTTTATGTATTTGTTATGGCTACCCGAACTCTCTCAAATTTATTCGAGGAATCCGTTGCCTGTGATATTGAGTCTCCGCACTCATTTGGTTTAATGAATTTTATCCGGTCGGTGTACAGTTTATTCATGTAATATTTTGTACAGATACTGTTTAATCCAGGTGTTTTGTTGGTTCTGGGTTCGGCCCAAGATAACTGAACACAATATTGTATTTTCTCCACCATTTATATATGGTTTGACTCTATATGATGCATACTCTGCTATTTTCGAATGCGACTTGTATTTGTGCGAACTATCAGTTCTCCTCACTGTATATTTATATTGTCATGAAGGTCAGCAGTGATGTTTATTCAGTATTTAGCATTTGATTGCAATTCCCTATGTGATCCTTCTGTATTCAACTTTTAATAGCATTTCATTATAATATGGCATGAATATATGTATAATCTGCGGGTTGGGGTTATTTACTTGACAAGGTAACGATTTCCGTTACTAGGTTCCTCTGCAGATTGTTGTGCCTGATATATTAATGATTCCTTTCCTTCACAGAAGTTTGTTCATAAGGTTTATGAAATACACTCTTTCCACTATCGATGCTATTGACAATGTTCAGTTTAAGAATTTGTTTTGCAATGTATATTTTATTGTTTAGCGTGTAGACTCGTTTACCCCTTTCCAGGGTTCCTACAACAAGTTTCCCCGTCGCGGGTTATATATTGTATGTATGGTTTACTTAATCCTGTTGCGGGTTTATATGGTGTAATGCACAGTCGCTTAACCTTCACGGTAATAGCGCTGGAGGCATTATAATTCATAATAACCCTTCTGGCAGTTTTACAACTTATAATGCAATTCATTTTCATATTGCTGTACGCTATTCTGTTCACTGCTCTTGTTGTTTACACAGAATGTCAGTCTTTATATTCTGGGTTTGTCTACGCTTCTACAGTTATGAAATGAACAACTTCTTTCCTGTTTTTTTTGCATATAATAGATTACTAGTTTTTCTCCATTGTTATTTTCTGGGTTTATCAAGATGTTATTACAGACTGAAGATTTAATTTGTCAGCCCTTTAATTACAATAGGGGAATAGATGACTACCCGGTACATCAATATACCGTTTCCTAAATTACAGTTTGACAATAACCCTTAAAGCTTTATAAAGAATTCTTCAGCAAATATTGAAATCATATTTGTACTTACCTGCAATGTCCCGTTTCCAGTTTCTGCTCTTCGCCAGAATGGAGAAGCTCATTTAAAGCTTGTTATCCTCCCAACCACGAGATCAGTCATTCAGACTAAATTTCTCCCCCAAGCTCACTTGTTGGCCACTGCCTTCAGCAATGTAATGCACGCTGGTATCTGTGCGATGCAATGCACAGTGGTGCTTGTGCTATCTGGTCCTCACCAGATGTAGCACTTTCCTTTCCTGCTCCAGTGCCTTCTCTTCTTTCCCCCGTCTGTTCCTCAACAGCCCGGGCCTTTTCCTTCTTCCCTTTTTTTTATGGAAGAGGAAAAGCAGTTAGGGTTTCCCCTTATTTGCTGGCAACTGTTTCTTTTATTTAAGCAAGAGAAAGGGAATAACTTTCCTCATAAAAGTTATTACAATATTACTTAATCCATAATTTTGAACTAATAATATTTTCAGCATTAATAAAATAATAATTCATGTTCCATGTTTACCTAGCACGGTAAATCAGAAAATTTATTCATATAAACTGTTTGGTCATTACACCGTTGCTACTCACAAAAGAGAAGCAAATTCAATTTGGATTAACTCCTTGTCCCCTTACTACTTAGGATTTACAAATAATACTTCATGACTCCACCTATAGATCTTCTTTCTACTTATTTCAGTTTACTCCATAAATAAAGTCATTGAATACCGTTTGTAATTTTTTTATGGAATACCATTTATAACTTTTTTATGTAATAAAATAAAATAATAATAATAATAATTATATAACATTCCAATAATATATATTTAATAAAAAATTACATGTGAAAAAATTAAATCTCACTCAGCTCGTATTAAATCCAAATTTAAAATAAATATGTGCTAATTTACTCTAAATATTAAATATCACATTATAAATTTACAATATTATTATCGTATGTTAGTTACGTTTCCCATCTCAGTTAAACTCAGATCGAAGAGGTCCATCATAATTACCTTAAAATTGGTTTCTTTTAATGTTTTCCATGTGGGTAGAGGAAAAGAAGCTTCATCTCGAGACCCACTTTCACATCTTGAAATTTATATTCTTACATTAATCTCAAAATGATTTTGAATATAGTTATTCGCTCAAAAAATAATTATTAGTTGCATTACCTAAAAATAAAACCAAAGGTCACAGAAAACGAAATAAACTATCTGATATTCAAATGCAATATTATAATGAACCATAATGATGGTTTAATGTGGAAATAAAAGATAGGGATGGAAAAGTATTGAGCTTTGAAGGAGGAATGGATAATAATAGAAAGACAAATGATTCACAAAACAAATTCATATGAAAGTTAATAATAATGTTTATTTAATGTAAATATAATGAATAAATATGGAAATGCCCAAGTTTGGAAGGGAAAATGGGTAAGAATAAATAGTTAAATGATTAAATAATGATAATATTAGAAGATTTAATAATATTTAAAAGTAATGGAAAAAAATTAATATTTTTTTGAAAAAAATGTTATTTTATTTAAAATAAATGTATAAATTTATGTTGAAAGTGTAAATTTATTAAAAAGTTAATATAAATAAGAATTTTTTTCCTCCATGAAAAAATTAATATTTATTTTTAAAATTGAAAAATTAAATAATTAAATATTTACTTAAAAAATATTAATTATATTTAAAAATTAATAATTAATTAAAATATAAATAAATAGATAAATATTTTCTCAATTAATATTTAAATGTAATATTATAATAAATAATAACGTGTGTTTAATTTAAAAATACCAAATAGAAATGAAAAAAAATACCAAATAGAAATGAAAAAATGTTATAATAAATAACCTTGCAAGTTTAATATAAAAATAACAAATAGAAATGAAAACTGTTTTAATAAATAACCATGCACGTTATTAAAACAACCATGCACGTTTAATATAAAAATAATAAAGAAAATTGAGAAATGGAAAGATAACAAAGTTTTAGGAAAGGATGGATTATAATAAAAAACTAAATGATTTAAAAAAAAAAAACACAATTAATAATTATGTTTATTTAATATAAAAATAATAAATAAATATGGAAAGATGATGAAATTATGATGACGATTAATGCTTCACTAAGATTAATGTGGGTTATTTGACTTGAAGAAAAAATGATTTAATTGTCATATTTCAAAATTTTGTTTCTGTGCTCAAGGAGGGAAATAAGCATTCCAAGATCGGTATAGTTGTGCTGACTTAATAAGTCAAGAATATTGGAGGTGTGGCTGATAATAGGGAATTGAGAGAAGATGTGGCCAAGAGCTGAGCAATCTAAAAGGAAGTTCTTTTCATATTCCACCTTCTTAGGACCACAAATGTGACAGATTCTATCACTGCTGGGAGTCTTGGGAGTAGACCACCACCTGATCTTACTTCAAAGACCATGAGAGTTAATTCTAATCCTAGTGATGTTCATTTCTTCTTAGTGCTAGTCAACATAGAGAGATAAGTATGGTTATCAAGGGTGGGGTTAATCACCTCCTTATATTACCTAAGCTTCCTTTTATCCGGGAGATCTTTAGCATCCCACATCTTGTCATTAAAACTTGAGGTAATAGAATCTTTGATATTGTCATTGCTCCCCATGAAGAGCTCCTCCTTAGTCCCCCAAGGTTGAGCCAAGATTGAGCACCTTAATGCCAGCCACACTTGAGGCATATGTGGGGGTTTTGACTAAAGTTAGAAGCAATTTTTTGCAGCCTCTTGGATTCCATATTGTGAAGCTTCTTCTTACCCATCAAATATCTAAACATAGCTACACTTTCAATTGGGGACAGACTATCATTGATCAAGAGGATAGGGTAGGGAGTATTTCCCTTGATCTTGAGGTTATAGGCTATGAATTTATTTTGGATCATCTCAATCTTTCTCGATGACTCCCTACATATACTGCATCCCTAAAATTCACATCTGTATAAGATATCAGGGATGGTGAGAGTCTCAAAGAAGAAACTTTTTTCACACCAAATGTAGAGATCCATTGACTTACAATTGTTTGCAAGCTCATAATAAGCCTTCCAACCACCAATAATTCTTTTCTCGATGCTATAATTCCAATTGAGCTCATGAGGAAAGTTAATACCCAAATATTTATAATAGGAAACCTGCTCTACACAATCGTTATAATATCTGAAACTACTGTGTGTAATGTTTTTGGATATAATGTTCATGACTTTAGTCTTGTAGGTATTAATTGTCATACCCATCTTGGAGCAGTAGAAATGAACAGCCTTAAGCTGCTTGTCTAGGTCATCATTGCTCCTTGCAAGAAGAAGAATATCATCAGCATGAATTAGAAGAGAAATGATAATACCAGTGAGCTTGGTGCCTTTGGAGCCTCAACTTCTAGACACTCCTCTAGTTTACCAATGTAAATACAAAAAAGGGTAGGGGAAAGTGGAAAACCTTGCTTTACCTCATATTTCATTTAATACCTTTAGACCACCCTTTGTTGGTATTAAGCTTGGCAAGAAAAGTCTTGTAGAGGCAGATCACAACAATCCTCAATTCAGTAGGAATTGTGATCTCTTCAAGCATCTCCCGTAGCTTATCTCGAGGGGGAATGACAAAATATTTTCTAATGTCCACAAAACAATAGAAGAGATCAATTCTAGTATTATGACATTCCTCTGCAATGATCCTAAGAGTGACAAGATGGTCGATAGTCGAGTAATGCCTACTAAAACTAGCTTTCCCTTTAGCTCTTTTACCCTGATTCTCAAGCCAAAGGCTAAGAATTCTTTTGGAGAATGAGCCCATAAAGCTTGTCTAGGATGTGGCTAGTCATAATGGTCATGTAGTTAGAGGGAATGATTTTGTCCCCATTTTAAAATATAGGCACAATAAGGCTTTTCATCCAAAGCTTAGGGAAGCCATGCTTTACAACAAAATTGAGAAGCTTGTGGAGATGAGGAATAAGGATAGATCTTCCCATTTTAAAGATCTCAGCTTATTAGCGAGCTTATTAATCGTACACTCAATGTCTTACAGAGAAAAAATACCATCCTTGATAGAAGTGTTTAATATGGTTCTAATCGTTTCTCGAGAGTCATACAATTTCTTAAGATAGTTATCCCCATTTTCAACAGGGATAGAATGATTATCCTAGTTTTACAAACAAGCATATTCCACCAAAACTTTGTTGGTGCAACTTTAGAAAGGTGGAGAAGATGCTCTTACCTCTTACTAATATATGACCTCTTCTTCCTCTTACTGAGTTCTTTGTATATACTTATATTTTAGAGCTTGATTCTTTCATTACGGGCATCTCTGATTGTTTTCCTAGCACTTCTACATTCTTTGTCATTCCAAGGATCGGAAGTTCTATTATTCTTCTTATACGAGGTCTTATTAGAGAATTTGATAAAAGTGGTGGAAAGGGTAGTAGTAAAATGACAATAGTTTTGATCAATGTTGTTGTTATAAGTCAGGGAGCCTAAATCCCATTCCAAATAGTTTAAGAAGAGGTGGACATTACTTCTATTGAAGTGAATTTGACTTTTTAATTCACCGTTCTCCTGCAGGTGGGTGGTATGCACAACAAGATTGAGATATAAATACAAATGTCTATGGTGAGAGTCAGGCTCGTACATGTTAATAAGCTCAATTTTTTTAATATGGTTGAGGACATGGATGTCAGAAATCATATAATCCACGATGCTACTACCTAGCCCTTGGAAACAGATCATCTGACTGGAGAGAGGCTGATGGGTCCAACCCACATGATCCCAGCTTTCCGTCTGCTGATGTGTATTACACTGTGGCAAGGGTTATGATTTGTTGATTAATTTGCTTGATTGTATGAATCAACGCAAAATCGGTACTTATGGATTTGTTTTAATGAGGGAGTACCTCAGTCTCACCTCCGCTCGACAGTTGTCTGCCTCGGGAATTTCACAAGGGTTGAGGGTATAGGGTTCTCGACCCTTCGCGCCTATTCACTTTGGCTGGTCCCGGTTATTGGTATTCCTCTTCCGCTCTGCGAGTTGGTGACCTCTGGATGTTGTCTGTGGGTTATGATGCTGCCTGTTTCTGGATGGTTCGGTCCACTGGTTCGATACCCAGCTGCCCTTCTAATAGTTCTTATGGCTACATACTCAACCTTTCCTGTCCCACCGGCATTTGATAGTTATAATGGTAAGTTTCGAATCGTTGTTGTGCGGTTAGGGTCTCAATGGCTATTCTGGTTCGTCTTCAGTCATTTTCCTTGGAGCTCTTGTTGGTTTCTGTATCTATGCAATTCGTGGATGCCTGTGAATGATTTGGGGTTTGTTTCATTGCTGCTGTAAATTTATTCTCCTTGTAACGCTCGTGCTCTTCTGCAACGGTTTTGTTCTGGTGCCCGCTCTACTCATGATGGACTGGTGACGGTGTTCTCTGCTGGAAATTCCGCATGCAACCCTGGTAATTTAATGTTCTATGCCAGATTTATTTTTACGCTTCTTTCTCTATTACTTATGTCGCGGCTCCTTTGTGGGCAGGTGTTTCGTCTGGGTCGGTTGGAGGTCCTGGCACTGTGGACAGGTAAATTTCGACTTCGGTTTTGTTTTGTGTTCTTATTTCTTTATTACGTTCTCTTCGCCTGTATATACTGCAGGCCTAACTACCTTTCCATATTCTTCTCATTGCAGGGAGGACTGTGCACGGTGGCCTCCATCATATCCTCGGCAGCCTACAATTTCGGGTAGCTCTTCCTCTTTGCTGTTTGGTAGTTATTTGCTTGGGTTTCTTCGACCCTCAAGGTCGGACTTGTGTGTAGACCCTAGGTTGTTCTGTTCTCGAGTCGGTCTCTCATTGTTCTCGGATTTTAGTCACGATGTTTAGCCTTGATGTAAACTCATTATCGTTCATTGTAGGTCTTTGACTGTGTCGGTAGTCCTGAGTCGTTCGACTATTTTTTGACAACATGTAATGGAAACTCATACAGGGTTTTTTTTATATGATTAATGTATCTATTCGGCTGTATAACTTATTTCTGTGGAACTATGATTTTTCTATGAATGATAAGGCATGTATTTATATGTTGCATACCTGGGGTTCGATTGTGTGTGCCTGGTCTTGTAGCTTCCGCCAGCACGTATCGCTTTTCTTAATGCAATGCCTGTAGCACGCTCTGCTTGACAACCTAGTTTAGTACATTTGTTTGCACCATCACACAGTTTTGAACACAATATTTATATGAATGCTCAGAATATTTTATTCCTCTGTTATCTCTGCTTTTTGTCTATTTTCACGAAGTCGGAACCCTTCAATGGTTCATTCCGCTCCTTTTATAATTTCTGTTTACAAAAGTAGTTGTTTATTACATAAATGTTGTTGGTTATATCATTCGTTTCTACAGCTGGTTTCTAACTGACATATTCGGTTTCTCTTTGTATCTTTCCAATCGTCATATGGTTGTTTACGAGAACATAAATGTTTCCTAATTTGTTACTGTTCCTAATTAAAAGTAAACTATCACATTATTGTTTTTCTCTGCTTCTAGTAATTAAAAAAAGAACATTACATAGGTAATAATAACAATAATAATAAAAAAGAAATAACCAAGGCAGTGTTACTGCCCATCCATCAAACCATGTCCTCCGTCCTCTTCGGAAACTTTGTCTACATTCTCTCTGACTCTACCCTGTTGACCAGATGCTCCTGCATCAGGCTTCTGGGGTAAAAGAGAACTCATGGCTCCGTTCCATGAGCTCCTCCATCGAGTAACCAACCTTCTGAATCTGCACCGTGTCGAGCCACGAGCTGTCCTCCATTGGACGGTCTCTCCACTTGATGAGGTAACGCAGATACTCCTTTCTATGCGTCCTTTTGGCTACCTGGGTGCTGAGGATCCCTTCAATTTCATGGGTCCGGGCCGAAGGTAACTGCTTCTTCCAAGGACTGCTCTCTAACTGGGTGTCCCGTTCTGGCTGTACCATACTATCATCTTCCGCCTGGCATGATATGGGAACAGGTCTGCCACGTTGAATATAGGTGAAATGCCTTTGTCCGGTGGCAGTTGAATTTCATAAGCATTGGCTGAAAATTTTCGCAGAATCTTACATGGACCGATTTTTTTGTATTTCAACTTGTTATACGTGCCCTTAGGGAACCATTCTCGGCGCAGATGCGCAAGGACTTCGTCTCCAACATCAAAATGTACCTCTCGCTGCTTTATGTCTGCGTGCTGTTTGTATTTCTGCATGCTGTCTTGCAATCTTAATTTGACCTTTTCATGAAGTTCGCTCATTGCTTCAGCAAAATCTTCCCCATCTACACTTCTCTGTTCTAGCTGTCCCAAATCTCGTAGTTCATGTACCCCTCGAGGATGCATACCATACAATATCTGAAATGGGCTAAATCCAGTGCTCCAATTGGGCGAATTGTTATAAGCGAATTCTGCCTGGGCAAGAGCTCGATCCCATAATCGTGAGCTTTCTCCCGCCAAACTTTGTAATAAGTTTCCCAAACTCCTATTCACCACCTCTGTCTGCCCATCAGTCTGCGGGGGATAGGCAGAACTGAAATTTAATTGCATGCCCAACTTTTTCCACAGGGTGCGCCAAAAATGTCCTGTGAACTTCACATCCCTGTCTGAAACAATAGTCCTGGGTAAGCCATGCAATCTAACAACTTTCGTGAAAAACAGGTGTGCCACATTCGTGGCATCACTAGTTTTCCGGGAAGGAATGAAATGAGCCATTTTTGAGAACCTGTCTACCACCACCATCACTTAATCATATCCCTGCTGCATCCTAGGTAATCCTAGAACAAAATCAATACTGACTGAATCCCACGGCCTACTTGGAACAGGTAGGGGTGTGTATAATCTAGTGTTTTGGCTGTGTCCTTTCGCCAGTTGGCAGACTTTACATCTGGTTACATATCTCTGCACATCCCAGCTCATTTTTGGCCAATAATAAAAATTTCCTAGCTGCTCCAACGTTTTATCGATGCCAAAATGTCCTGCTAATCCGCCACTGTGTTTTTCTCTTACTAAATTTTCCCTCATCCAACAATCCGGAATACATAGCTGTCCACCTCGAAATAATAATCCTTCCTGTAAATTGAAATCTAGCCATGGGTTTGTATTCCTTAATACAGGATTTTGGCATGCTTCAAAAGCTTCCTTGAAATCTGCGTCCATCTGGTACAAATCCTTCAGATACTCAAATCCCATCACCTGTATGCAACTTTCTTGTAAGAGCAAGGCTCTTCTGCTTAGAGCATCTGCCACTTTGTTGGCTTGCCCACTTATGTGTTTTAACACAAAAGTAAAACTCTGCAAGTATTCAACCCACTTGGCATGCTTACGGTTCAATTTGTGCTGCTGCATTACATATTGTAATGCTGAATTATCAGAGAACAATACGAACTCATTGCCTAGTAGGTAGTGTCTCCAATGTTTTAAATCTTGGACTACTGCATAGAACTCTTTGTCATATGACGAATACTTTTGCCAACTCTCATTTAGTTTTTCACTAAAAAACGCCACTGGTCTATCCTCTTGACTGAGCACAGCGCCAATAACTGTCCCGCTTGCATCACAACGATCCTGAAAAGGTTCACTAAAATCGGGTAGTCTCAAGATCGACCTCTCCGTTATTTTTCGCTTCAGAAGTTGGAAACTATTTTCTGTCGCCTTGGTCCAACAAAAAGGTTGGCTGGCCTTTTTGATGGTCTCTAGCATTGGTGCGCAGATCTCACTGAAATTCTTAATGAATTTTCCATAAAAACTTGCTAAACCGTGAAAGCTACTTACCTCAAACAAACACTTAGGTGACGGCCAACTTATGATTGCTGTAATCGTTTCTGGGTCTATCTTTAACTCGTTCTCCGCAACTACAAATCCCAGATATATCAGCTTCTTCTGTAAGAAAGTGCACTTCTTCAAATTTATTAGCAGCTTGTTCTGCTGCAGCTTCTCGAATACCCTTCGAATATGCTGAAGGTGCTCTCTTTTTGTCCTGCTGAAAATTAAAATATCGTCCAGATAGACTATCACAAATTTTCCAATAAATTCCTTTGAAATTTCATTCATCAGTCTCATAAAAGTACTCGGAGCGTTACTCAACCCAAATGGCATGACCAACCATTCATACATCCCCTTGGTTTTGAAGGTTGTTTTCCACTCGTCTCCCTCTCTAATTCTGATCTGATGGTACCCACTTTTCAGATCTATTTTTGTAAAATAAGCTACCCCACTAAGACAGTCCATCATATCGTCCATTCTGGGTAAGGGAAACCTGTATCGAATCGTAATTTTGTTTATAGCCCGCGAATCGGTACACATTCGCCATTCTCCACCTTTCTTGGGTGCAAGTACTGTTGGTACTGCACAGGGGCTCAGGCTATCTCTGATTAGTCCCTTATCCAACAACTCCTGCACTTGTTTGCGTACTTCTTCATTATCCTTCAGACTCATTCTGTACGCTGCCTTATTTGGCAAGCTTGACCCTGGTATAAAATCAATGTGATGGCTGATAATCCTTTTGGGAGGCAATTTATCAGGCAACTCATCAGCCGCAATATCGTGGAATTATTACAATAGCTCCTGTATTTCCTTAGGCAGTTCTAATTTTTCCAAGTTCAGCAACACTGGCTTCATCCTCCTCACAACTGCAAAATTAACTTCATTGTCCTCTACCTATTTCACAAACTATTTTCCTCCAATTAACAGTGCCTTTGTTCCGCTTGATTCTGCTGTGTCTTCCTCTTTGATGGGTACAAGTATGTGTTTGACCCCATCCTTTGTAAATTTATAACAATTGGTCTTTCCGTCGTGTGTCACCTTCCTATCATACTGCCATGGTCTTCCGAGCAGTATATGGCACACGTCCATTGGCATAATATCACAGACCACTGTGTCCTGGTACTTGCCAATGTCAAAACCTACCTCGCATTGTTCATCAACTAACAGCTGGTGGCCCTTCTGTAGCCACGACACCTTGTAATGTGTGGGGTGCTTCAGCTGCTTCAACCCCAGCTTTTCCACCATCTCAGTGGCAACCAAGTTATCCGTACTTCCGCTGTCTATTATCAATTTGCAGCACTTCCCATGCGATTTACAGACTGTCCAAAACAGTGCTTTCCGCTGTGTTGGTTCAACCACCTCCTTGGTTGGTTTTAACAACACTTTATTTAAAATCAAAGCTTCTCACGTTTCCGCCATGTCTTCCACCTCCCGGGGTTGTGCTTCAGCTTCTTCAGGCTGTGCCATAAGTGTTCCCCTCTGTCATGCCTGTTCAACTTCTGGACATTCAAAGGATCGGTGCCCCGATTTATGGCAACTGTAGCACTGGACACTAGTCCCTCTTCCGCGGCCATTCCCTCGTCCTTGCTGATATGACCGACCTCCTCTGGTGCTTTCTCCTTTCTGTGCTGTCCCCGAAGTTTTAGAACTGCTGCCTTCTTCGATGTTCGCAGCGGTCCTTCCTCTGCCGTAGGACTGTCCCCGTCCTCTGCCATTCCCTCTCCCTCTCCTGTTATTCTGTTTTCAATTGATTTTCTCTTCAGCCTTCACAACACTTTGAAAGGCTTCTTCAATATTTCGGGGAGAACGAATACTGATTTCTTCCAATATTTCCATCCTCAAGCCATTTACGTACCTCGCTGTTTTTTCTGGAGTATCATTCGTATAACCAACACGTAAATTCACTCGGTAAAACTCTTCTGTGTACTCTTTGGAAGTCATACCCTTTTATTTCAAATTCTGTACCCGCCTATATAGTTCCACCTGGTAGTTTTTCGGCAGAAATCTGCCCTTCAATTTTTCCACCATTCTTGACCATTTTCGTATCGGCAATTTGTTCATCCTTTTTTTGTCCGCTTGGACATTGTCCCACCACAAGAGGGCATGTCCCTTTAACTTAGTTGCAGCGAACTTAACTCTTTTATCCTCCCTGACTTCCTCATTTTCAAAGTATTTATCTAGTTCGCTTATCTAGTCCAACAGGACATCTGCGGACAGACTGCCATCATAATTAGAAATCTCTGTTTTGGGTTTGCTGCTGGCCAATAGAATTGAACGCAACAGTCTCAATTCTGGAGCTTCTTCGTCTGACCCGTCTGTAGCAGTTACCACTTCCTCCTCACTGTCATCTCCAAGTTTCGGGTCTCTTCGCCTACCCGCCTCCACTGCTTCCAAACGAGCTGTAAGAACTCTAACCTGCTCTCTCAATCCTTCATCTGCTCCTCGGCGTCCACCTCTCCCACGTCCTCGTCTTGGTGCTTGCACCTCTGCCATCCTCTTCTATTTCTAAAAAAAAGACTGCTCGATACCACTTGATGGGTCCAACCCACGTGATCCTAGCTTTTCGTCTGCTGATGTGTATTACACCGTGGCAAGGGTTATGATTTGTTAATTAATTTTCTTGATTGTATGAATCAACGCGAAATCAGTACTTATGGATTTGTTTTAATGAGGGAGTACCTCAGTCTCACCTCCACTCGACAGTTGTTTGCCTCGGGAATTTCACAAGG
The DNA here is from genome assembly GCA_000404065.3 of Pinus taeda. Taxonomy (NCBI): domain Eukaryota; kingdom Viridiplantae; phylum Streptophyta; class Pinopsida; order Pinales; family Pinaceae; genus Pinus; species Pinus taeda. Next base: position 90,131 of record APFE031354110.1, on the reverse strand, counting down.
GTTGAGGGTTTAGGGTTCTCGACCCTTCGCGCCTATTCACTTTGGCTGGTCCCGGTTATTGGTATTCCTCTTCCGCTCTGCGAGTTGGTGACCTCTGGTTGTTGTCTGTCGGTTATGATGCTGCCTGTTTCTGGATGGTTCGGTCCACTGGTTCGATACCCAGCTGCCCTTCTAACAGTGCTTATGGCTACATGCTCGACCTTTCCTATTCCACCGGCATTTGATAGTTATAATGGTAAGTTTCGAATCGTTGTTGTGCGGTTAGGGTCTCAATGGCTATTCTGGTTCGTCTTCAGTCGTTTTCCTTGGAGCTCTTGTTGGTTTCTGTATCTATGCAATTCATGGATGCCTATGAATGATTTGGGGTTTGTTTCCTTGCTGCTGTAAATTTATTCTCCTTGTAACGTTCGTGCTCTTCTGCAACGGTTTTGTTCTGGTGCCCGCTCTGCTCGTGATGGACTGGTGACGGTGTTCTCTGCTGGAAATTCCGCAAGCAACCCTGGTAAGTTAATGTTCTATGCCAGATTTATTTTTACGCTTCTTTCTCTGTTACTTATGTCGCGGCTCCTTCATGGGCAGGTGTTTCATCTGGGTCGGTTGGAGGTCCTGGCACCATGGACAGGTAAATTTCGACTTCGGTTTTGTTTTGTGTTCTTATTTCTTTATTACATTCTCTTCGCCTGTATATACTGCTGGCCTAACTACCTTTCCATAATCTTCTCATTGCAGGAAGGAATGTGCAGGGTGGCCTCCATCATATCCTCGGTAGCCTGCAATTTCGGGTAGCTCTTCCTCTTTGCTGTTTGGTAGTTATTTGCTTGGGTTTCTTCGACCCTCAAGGTCAGACTTGTGTGCAGACCCTAGGTCATTCTGTTCTCGAGTCTGTCTCTCGTTGTTCTCGGATTGTAGTCACGATGTTTAGCCTTGATGTAAACTCATTATCATTCATTGTAGGTCTTTGACTGTGTCGGTAGTCCTGAGTCGTTCGACTATTTTTTGACAGCATGTAATGGAAACCCATATAGGGTTTTTTTTATATGATTAATGTATCTATTCGGCTGTATAACTTATTTCTGTGGAACTGTGATTTTTGTATGAACGACAAGGCATGTGTTTTTATGTTGCATACCTGGGGTTCGGTTGTGTGTGCCTCTTCTTGTAGCTTCCGCCAGCACGTATCGCTTTTCTTAATGCAATGCCTGTAGCACGCTCTGCTTGACAACCTAGTTTAGTACATTTTTCTGCACCATCACACAGTTTTGAACACAATATTTATATGAATGCTCAGAATATTTTATTCCTCTGCTATCTCTGCTTTTTGTCTATTTTCACGAAGTCAAAACCCTTCAATGGTTCATTCCGTTCCTTTTATAATTTCTGTTTACAAAAGCAGTTGTTTATTACATAACTGCTGTTGGTTATATCATTCGTTTCTACAGCTGGTTGCTAACTGACATATTCGGTTTCTCTTTGTATCTTTCCAATCGTCATATGGTTGTTTACGAGAAAAGAAATGTTTCCTAATTTGTTATTGTTCCTAATTAAAAGTAAACTATCACATTATTGTTTTTCTCTGCTTCTGGTAATTAAAAAAAAACATTACATAGGTAATAATAACAATAATAAAAAAAAGAAATAACCAAGGCAATGTTACTGCCCATCCATCAAACCATGTCCTCCGTCCTCTTTGGAAACTTTGTCTACCTTCTCTCTGACTCTACCCTGTTGACCAGATGCTCCTGCATCATAGGCCATTTATTACTACCATTACAAATGATTAGGTCTTGGGAACTATAAATTTTGAGGAGCTCGGTGCCAAATAAGTTCTCGGTTATGTGTTTAGATTTTCTGTTCAATCTATTAGCTGAGTTGCCATCCTCATCAAGCAAGAAGGGGTCGGGGTTAGAGTTTTTCCTTATCAAAATAGCTTGGTTAGTAGTAATTCGAGCATTAAAGTCCTGAAGAAAAAGGATATTGCCTTCATTCCTTACATTGTAGATGTCTTTTTCTAAGATATTGAAAGCACAATTCTTCTTGGGGCCCTAAGGATCTCAGATAAAAGGAGTTTTGAGATAGAGAAATCCCATCTCCTTAGTGTCTTTGTTGAGAATGGCTATAGTAGATACCTAGGTCATAAGGCTTCCCTCAAAGCTGCCAAAAATTCGTTGACTAAAAAAGATCCTAAAGAACGAGTCCCAGGCGTCCACCTACCTTTCGTGCATGGGACCACTGATAAAATAGTGAGGATTCCCACGAGACATCATGTTCCCTTGACCTTTAGACCCCTTAACACCATTCATAATTCCCTCTGATCAGCAAAGGATCCTATCGACCCCAAGGACATGAAGGGGGTATATATTATTCCTTTCTTCTGTGAGAGCCCCTATATTGGTGAAAGTGGGTGCTCTATTAATCAGAGGATTAGTGAACATGCAACTGACCTTAAGCATAGGAGAACCAAGTCTTCCACACTTGCAGAGCATGCGGAGAAAACCAAACATCGTGTTTGTATTGAGGAGGCCAATGTTATTGATAGGGTTTCACAATTCCATTGCCGAAAATTTAGAGAAGCCCTTGAAATTGAAAAAAGGCCGAACAATCTTAATAGAGAGGACGGTTGGAAGGTTAGTAGCTTCTATGTCCCAACCCTTTCTTCCTAGTCGTGTTCTTCCCTTCCTCCTCTCCCGTTTTTTATTGCTTATTTCTGTTTTTTGTTTTCTTTTTGTTAGGTTCCCCTTGTTATCCTTTAACCTTATCTCTTTTATCATAGTTCTTTGTTCCTGTTTGAGTGTTTTGTTTATATATATTCAATTAGTTTTTTTTTTTTAACAATTATATATAATTTAAATGTATATTCTTATATATTAAACTCTAAAATAACTATTCTAAGAGTAGAATTTAATTATCTGTCTTTTTCTTTTTTTTTTTTTTTATTTTATAAAATTTAAAATATAAATTCTCATTATATCAAACTTCAAAAATAACAATTCTAACGATAAGAATTTTTTTATTTTATTTTATTTAATTAATTAATTAATTAATTATTTATTCATTTTTTTTAGAAAATTAATAAAAGAATAAACAATTAAATAAATCTAAATTATAAATTCTTACTATATTAAACTTAAATTTATTTATAACAATCCTAACAACAAGATTTTCTTCTTATTAAACTCTAAAATTAAAACAAATTTGAAATGGTTAATTTAACTTAACTTTAACTTATTTTAATTTTTAATTAAGGTGTTCTCCTTTCCCTTTGTCCTATCCTGCTAGCCGTTTCCAAGTCAAGATTAGCCGTTAGTTGGTCAATTTAGCTGTTGCCTAGTCAAATATAGCCGTTGGAGGTCCTTCTCTAACTATTTAACTTTAGCCTGGATCTGCTTCTTCAACTTGTCTTGAGGATGAACCACATGAGTTCGTTCGAAACGCGTCGACAAATGTAAGATCATGTGATTTATGCCGAAGAATTTTCTCATAAACCTGATATGGATCATAGACATGTGATTTACCCCGAAGAATTTTCTCATAAACTTGATATGGATCATAGAATCTTCAACTCAACAGGACAATTCTTATTCATGTTATTTTTCTTATAGGATGTAGATTTCATAGGAGTGATATATGATATTGCTAGAAAGAACCTATTGGTTGTAGAATAAGAGATTTTGATCTGAATGTATTGATTATGTATTGATTGAAGGGATAAGTTTTACGAAATCAGATCTGAGAGGAAACAATGTTCCTAATATAACTGACTATACCACCAAAACCTCTCTTGTAGGATTTCTTATTCCAGGCAGACCAAAGAGTGAACCCGTCAAAATGAGGGATCCTATATTTTTCATGCTCCCAAGTTTCAACTAAAAGAATAAGATCAATATCACTCGAGATCCAACTTAACATATGACCTTTATACCATGGAAAACCACTACAATTCCAGAAGAAGGTTTGGAGTGATGTTATCCCTTATTTATCACTCTTGTTTGAGACTCCATTTCTCATGATAACTTTTCTAAATTTCCCAATAATTACCTATTTCCCTTTCTTTCTTGTCTCTTTGACCTTTATAAAGAAAAAACAGATAAAAATAAAAATTTAAATAATTTGAAAAAAATATTATTAATAATTAAAATATATAAATATATATTAAAACTCTATGATTTATTAAAAAAATAATTATAAAGTAAAATATATATGTTTTAAAACAATATTTAAATAGTTATACCCCATATATATATATATATAAACAAAGTTTGAAATTAAATATGGTTAAAGAGTTTAAAAAGAGTTCGTGATCAAATAAATAAATATTTTATAGGTCCATATTCTAATGTAATATTATAATAAAAGTAAGATTTGTTTAACGCAAAAATAAGAAATAACGACTGAAAGATAATGAAGTTTTTAGGGATAATTAGGTGGTAACTTTCGATCCGAAAAGAAAGCTTTGGATTTTTAATTAAGGTGTTCTCCTTTCCCTTTGTCCTATCCTGCTAGCCGTTTCCAAGTCAAGATTAGTCGTTAGTTGGTCAATTTAGCTGTTGCCTAGTCAAATATAGCCGTTGGAGGTCCTTCTCTAACTATTTAACTTTAGCCTGGATCTGCTTCTTCAACTTGTCTTGAGGATGAACCACACGAGTTCGTTCGAAACGCGTCGACAAATGTAAGATCATGTGATTTATGCCGAAGAATTTTCTCATAAACCTGATATGGATCATAGACATGTGATTTACCCCGAAGAATTTTCTCATAAACTTGATATGGATCATAGAATCTTCAACTCAACAAGACAATTCTTATTCAGGTTATTTTTCTTATAGGATGTAGATTTCATAGGAGTGAAATATGATATTGCTAGAAAGAACCTATTGGTTGTAGAATAAGAGATTTTGATCTGAATGTATTGATTATGTACTGATTGAAGGGTTCAGTTTTATGAAATCAGATCTGAGAGGAAACAATGCTCCTAATATAACTGACTATACCACCAAAACCTCTCTTGTAGGATTTCTTATTCCAGGCAGACCAAAGAGTGAACCCATCAAAATGAGGGATCCTATATTTTTCATGCTCCCAAGTTTCAACTAAAAGAATAAGATCAATATCGCTCGACATCCAACTTAACATATGACCTTTATACCATAGAAAACCACTACAATTCCAGAAGAAGGTTCGGAGTGATGTTATCCCTTATTTATCACTTTTGTTTGAGACTCCATCTCTCATGATAACTTTTCTAAATTTCCCAATAATTACTATTTCCCTTTCTTTCTTGTCTCTTTGACCTTTATAAAGAAAAAATAGATAAAAATAAAAATTTAAATAATTTGAAAAAAATATTAT
>APFE031354110.1:50897-84176 GCA_000404065.3 Pinus taeda | reverse complement strand
ATTTTATTTTCATTTTATTTATATATATCTTGAAACAACAACAACAACATTCCATTACTATTAGTTAATGATTACTATTAGTTAAACTAAATCATTAAGTAAAAGCATTCACTAGAATTCACATATAATCATGACGCATAATAATAGCATGCCTTAATTCACCAGTTCTAACACTAATGAAGCGAAACAAATTCTAGCACCTAGGGAAGTTTAATTACTAGTGACCTCGTTATTGTTTACAGGTCCAAATCCTCTCAACCGAGATGCAATTACAAAAACGTTTATATGGGATTACAAAAAGCCTTATACTAAAGTGGTTCCTATTTTTTTAATGATAAATTAATTTAAATCATTTAAATATTTTATTTTTTATATTTTATTTTAATAAAAATATAATGATATAAAATTTACTGTAAAAATATAATTTTAAAGTGTATAGATGTATATCTTCATTCATCAGGATAGACTATAATAATAGGTTGAATAAATTGAGAACGAGAATTAGTTATGAGCTTATGATTATTCTCAATAATAAAACTATTTCAGTAAAATTAAATTGGCAAAAAGTAATATATTTTTTATAGATTAAAAGTATGTTTTATATAAAATATATATATATATATATATATATATATATATATATATATAAATTTTATTTTTAATTAGTTTTTAAATTTTTAAAAATTAATTTTTTAAATTATTTAATAATGATCAAGAAAGATGGCTTCAAAAGATCATTCAATTGATTAAGTTTCAATTGTTAAGTAGCTTATTAATTAGGATGTCTTGAAAAAACAAACGTTAAGTGAATATTCTCTATTCTTGAAAGTGACAGTTAGCCCAATAATAATAATACAACTATTATAATAAAACAATTGGAAAACAAAAATCCCAAAGGAACCATGTATCATCTGTTAGCTGGCCGAATTAGCACAATAATAATAATACAAATATCGTAATAAAAAAATTTGAAAACAAAAATCCAAAAGAACCGTGTATCATCTGTTAGCTGGCCGAATCTACATCGCTCATTCGTATATCCTCTTAGATTAAAACTACGACAATTTAATGTATCAAAAGTCATATGGCTGACCAAGCCAAAGTGTCATATAGACTTTACGTGCTAGGGTAACATACCTCCATCACATTAATTCTGGCGGTTGGCTATAGTTGTTGGATAATGGCAGGGAGATCGAACAGTGGATAATGGCAGGGAGATCGAACGGTGGATACTCATGCGAAAGAAAATTGTCGAACTGCGATGATAATCAAAACCTCATGATGGTATTCGGATAGATTGTGACAGATAAACTAACAGCCAAGTTTGAATCGGCCTGGTCGTTGATATGTGGCTCGCAATTCGATCTCATCCGAAAGAGATCTTCTTCGCAAGATCCAAGTTGTATAATTTAACTCTCGGACGTCAGTCATCTTTTAACCATGTGGCACAATAGCTAGTGCAACTATGCACGGATGTGCTGGGGTGTATGTCAAGTCCTGAACATGTTTAGGATCACCAGAGGCCAGAGGTACGGCTGAATTAGTGAGCATGGAGGAATAAATGTTCGCATAGTTGCAGACTGGTTTATAATTATCACAAATCAATGGAATAAGCCGTAAGATTGTTTCAAAGAATCATATTGGATGTGATCTCTTTCGAATTCTATTAGGTTTCATCAACATGGTCATTAAGCATTCGTTAAACTATAATTTGGGAAATTGGATTAACACTTTCTCTTTGTTTTCACAAACAACTTATTATCCCGGTCGTTCGGAGAATATAACACATTTGATAATATGTTGATTTTAAAATACTTCTTAGTTGACCAAAAAGTAAACTAGAATTTGTAATGTTAACGTTACAAATGAAATCAATTTACTTTGATAATTATTTTAATTCATGTTTTTTTGGATTTTGATTGGTTAACGGGCCTTGTCATCTATTTCACAATGATGTTTTCACCACTGTTTACATTTATGAAGTGTATCGTCATACTTTGGGAATAATTTTGGAATACATCATGTATAGTCGATTAGGATGACAGGACTTAGCGCTTTGAGAATTTGTACAATAAAAAATGAATTTTTTGTATGACAATACTATCCTTATGAGAAACCTGTAATCTCTACTATCTTATACCATAACTATGGATTATATACTCACACAAAGGGACAAAAAAAGTACCATGGAAGCCACTCCAAATCGGAAATCGGGAATCCCCACCCCACTTCCACTAAGACATTGCTCCAATGGACAATCTTCGACTACGACAAGCTGATTGCTACTTCGAAGCTGCCTTTTGATTAATTGGGTCGATTGGATCAGTTAATGAGAAATGGGAAGTTACCACCTTGGTAATATCCTAATATATTGAAAAGCCTAAATTCATCCATATTTCGAATATGAAGTAGGTAGATGGATATAATGTGGATTATGAGGAAGTTTTTGATTTATATATAGCTAGAATCAATTTCTCCATAACTAAAACCGAAAATATCATCTATGAAATATGAAACTCAAACCCTATTCATGACCTTTCTCTCATTGATCGTTATTTCTTCTCTTCATACACACACTTGTAAATGTATTTTAATATGGACAATTCACACCATTATCGTCAAAGGTCAATTTGGTTCCTTGATTTAAAGGTGCTTGAGTCAATCCATAGAGGAAGTACTTCTAGAGTAAAGATCGGGTTGTTTCATACATAAAGAAAATTATATAATGAGATTGTATCTAGTAGATCTTATTATCTAATAACAAATGATTCTTTTAATGAATATTTATGTCAAAATCAATTGTTTACGTTCGATCCATGTCGATCAGACGTCATCCTTGTGAGAAATAATTATTATTAAAGGAGGCACTTATGTCACCAAAAATATAGACTACATATAATGACAGATTCGAAACTAGTGTTAAACACTGCAGATTAACTTACTATGCTCCTGAATACCACACCAAAAATACAGATATCTTGACAACATTCCAAGTAACTCCTCAACCTAGGGTGCCACCCAAGAAAGAAAGAGTAGCAATAGTCATTGAATCTTCCACCGATACATAGACCACTATTTGGACCGATGGAATTTCTAGTATCAATCGTTACAAGGAGCGATGCTACGACATTGAGCCCGTTCCTAGAGAGGAGAATCAATTTATTGCCTATGTAGCTTAGTCCTTAGAGATTTTCGAAGAAGTTTTCTTTACAACTTGTACGCATCCATTGTAGGTAATGTACTTTGCTTCAAGGCCCTACAGGCTCTACAATTGGAATATTTGTAGATTCCCCCCTTCTTATTCCAAAAATTTTAAGGGTCCATCATGGTATCTAAGTTAAAAGAGATAAATTGCGCAAATATGGTTGTCCTTCGTTGGTATGTACTATCAAACCAAAAGTGGCTCTATTGGCAAAAATCTATGGTAGAGAATTTTATGAATGTCTCCATGGTGGACTTGATTTTACCAAGGATGACGAGAATATAAATTCCCAACCATTCATGCCCCAAAGATACCATTTTGTCTTTTGTGAGAAAGAAATTTGCAAGGCTTAGGATGAGACAGGTGAAATTAAGGGACATTAATTGAATGCTAATGTAGGTACATGTGAACAAATGATAAAAAGGGAAGTATTTGCAAGAGAATTGGGAGTTCCTATAATTATGCATGACTAGCTAAGCGGAGGTTTTACTGTAAATAATTCTTTGGCTGATTATTGCAGAGACAATGACCTACATCTTTAGATTCACCACGCGAGCATGCAGTTATTGAAAGACAAAGAAATAATTGTATGCATTTGTATGTACTAGCTAAAACATTGCGTATGTTCAGTGGAGATTTTATTTACACTGGTACTCTAGTAGGAAAGATTGAAGGGAACAAGATGTAACTTTACGGTTTCTTTTATCTACTACGTGATGATTTTATCGAGAAACGTTCGAAATCATGGTATTTACTTCACTCAAGATTGGGTATCTATGCTAGGTGTTATGCCTGTAGCTTTAGAAGGTAATCAAATTTGGCATATTCCTGCTCTGACCGAGATATTTGGGGATGATTCCATACTATAGTTTGGTGGGAGAAATTTGGGACATCCTTCGGTAAATACACTTGGTGGAGTAGCGAATCAAGTTTCTCTAGAAGCTTCTGTACAAGCTCATAATGAAGGATGTGATCTTGCTCTTTAAGGTAATGAAGTGATTAGTGAAACTTGTAAATGGAGTACTAAACTACAATTTACATGTGAATCATGGAAGGAGATCGGATTTGAATTTGATGTGATTGATCACTTGTAATGCAATCACATCCATTCTAGCAATCAAATTCATCGAACACAGAATGCAAGGATGAGGTTAGGTTCCATCAATTGATTTCATGGAAATGTATTAGTAGGGCCAACCCCGACTATAACATTTTTGCATTGATCCCACTGCCACCACAATAGGCATTCCTCTGCAATTCTTTTTTATAGTATCCTTCAATTCCAAATCAGGTCCTTCCTATGCAAGGACCTATTATCCTTATGTTGCAATTGGGATCAAAACATGCAACTAGCCAAACTCTTGTCGTTGATTTTCAACTATCTGTGTATTAACTAGTGTGCTTCATCTTAACTTTGTAGTTTAATATATGAATCACCTTTGTGCCTCATCAAAAGAATAACAATCTAGTTTAGTTGGTGGTTTGGGATTGTGCAACATTAAAAGTTTCCATTAGGGAAATTGAAGGAGAAATTCAAAGAGGATGCGAACAAAGATGTGGAGGTAAGAGTGTGGATAGTGATGGGATGGGGAGTAGTAGGAGAAGAAGTGAATATGGTACGATCATTAGTTCCAATCACCCAAATCATGATATTGACATGATCAATTTCAGTAGATCGAAACCACTATCAACTAGAACTATCATGGCTTCCTTATCCAATCTTGCAATTTTTCAACAATGAAATTACATCACAAGTAACTTAGTTGCACCAACTCACAATATGAGAATAAAAATGGCATGAACTTTGTGGGAAAGAAGAGAAGAATTTCTTAGTATTACTTAGGAATTAGCTTTACCTATAACAATAATATGAAAAAAATAATATGTGATGCATCTGACATATGGATAGAGTCATCATGTAGTGGTTTCCCCTCATAATAATCTCAAAAGAACATATTAATAATGATAATAATTCAACATTCCCAATTTTTCGAGAGAAATATGAATTGGTGGAGGAGGTACTTGTAATGAAATGTGAGAACATGTATTGCCATACCTGCACATTTACATAGCTGGAAAGTTAACAAACCTTTATGTATTGTTGATTCGAAATCCCTTACACAACATCATTCCTTACATTTTATTTCTAGCCTACTTAGTTGGTTATGATTATTAAATAAATACTATAGTTTAATGCTCAAGCCTGACCAAACTTGACATACTGATGGGTGAAAATATTGATGGTAGAATATTGCTCATTTCACCTCGAACAATTTAACTATGATGCCAAAAAGGATATGGGAAATCCTTTGATGAATATATATATATATATATATATATATATATATATATATATATATATATATATATATATATATATTATATCTATATATATATATATATATAATATATATATATATATATTATATATATATTCTTATTGCTTCATTTATTCAATGATAATTGTTTCTTGTGAAAAAATCTACTCTCTTCATTAAGAACACCATTATTTTTTTCAGGATATGGTGATTTTGATAATAGCACAACCTGACGTGAATGAATTATGTTACAATGACCAAGACATGTTATGGGCCCACTCCAAGTCGGGAGACAAGCCTTTCTCTTATTTCCAACTTCCCACTCATCCTACGACTTCCAACTAGATTCTATATCCACAACTTGAGGTTAGAAGGTCATTTTCCTAGCTCCATCACAACTCTATCTTCACAACTCACATCCAACTAATCCTCAACCCATAATGTAAAGTCAGGAGATCGAGCCTATACTCACTTCACAAGTCTTTAAGTTACACCTTGATTGTTCTTGCACCCAATTATGCAAATTCCATACCTTATAAAGTTAACATTAGAATCCATTTTTTTAATACTTTGTTTTTAATTTTCATGAATTTGATCGGCTCCTCCACTCTTGATATTATTGACTATTTATCACCATGATCTTGTACATTTAGTATTGTTTAGAAATTCCATGCATTTGAATTCCAAAGAAATGACAAATTTATATCTATAGTAAATTGCTTAGTGTTGTATAACTCTATTCGAACATTTTACTTCCATTTTCTCGATGTAGTGATAGAACCCACCTCTTCATTGATCAACCCTCATAGGAGACCATTAGAAAAATTCACTTATGAATAATATTATAAGAAATTATGGAGAAAAATTCTAGATGGTAAGAGTTGCTTGGACTATTTCACTATTCACAATTTCTAACAGGTGAGCCAAAGATAAAACAACATGGCATGATTTCAACCGGTTCAGTTCTATGTCCCTATGACCATAGGAAACTACAACTAAAACAACTTGGAGCTATCGTGCCCCGAGTTAGATTCTAGAGACTGAGGGGCTTACTGTAGAGATACTATCAACTGCTAGCTAAAATAGAGACTCTAGATGACCTCTCACCTCCTCCCACCAGCCAATAAATAGTCAATAAACATAGGGATTCTAGACGCCACCTCCCTTGACCCTAAGAAAATAATGGAATCCAAAGAGAAACCTCTCGACCCTTAGAACAACATATAGTGGTTTCACCCACATAGGGGTGTACAAAACACACAAGAAAAAACAACAAGAAGGTCAAGAGGTTCAACCTCCAGTAATCTAAGGACACAATCATCCACTGACACCATTAGGGGAATCCAGAGATAACTGTCTCCACCGCTTAGCTTTACTGGGACTCCAGAGGCATTGTTCGTCACCAAGGAGAAACCATTTACTCACCCATCTATCCAACCAAAACTAGATCATTGTCTTCCTATTTTCTAGATTATGACCGTTCTCTCTCTCTTGCTTCAATCTCATTCTTGCTCCTCTCTCCTTTTTCTGACCTTCTCCCTCATTGAATGTCTTCTTCTGTATTATTTTCTTTCTCATGACATAAGGGGTTGACCCCCAGTCCTTATTGTCTACACTTTCAATCTAGATTAACTTCTTGTCTTGTGAGTGTATCTCAAGTAGCATGGCCTACATACCTCTTTACATCCCATATTCATTTCGTGGCCATTCCATTAAGACATAAAAATCCAACACTTTTAGTATTCGTCTCAAAACAGTTTAAATTTCTTACACAAGAAACCCATGACAATCTCAAGAAAGCAACTTCCTAGCCCTGGAATCCATGTCCCTTTGACTCAACCCATTTAGTTTCAATTCTACGAAACATTTACAATGTGTGTTACACGAGAACTATGGTTCGGGCTATCATAATCCCATCCCCTTTGACGTAACACCTCTCTTGGTGTTCTTTTCCCCATATGTAACACCTTATGAAAAATACAACTACATACTATGTTATGGAGGTTTATATATGCATCTTTGTACATTAGTTATCTTGCATACATGTTTGGCACAATGAGCAAACAAAAATGGGTATGTTTCACTCATGGCATCAGTTATTTCCCGAGTCTCTTCCTTTGGCCGAAAGTGTTTCCATTGAAGTTTGACCTATTGTATGGCTTGATTCTACAGTGTTAGGATCCTCCTATCTGGGGTGGACATTGGCTCTAGATGGAACTCTTACTATGTCTCCACCTAGAACATAAACTTATCAATGACATGATTATAATAGTGTACATATATTTTAAGAAAAGAAGCATGGAAAACATCATGAACTTTCATCGATGGGGGTAACACCAGTGTATATGCCATTGGTCTGATCCATTCAAGGATCCCAAAGGGTCCAAAATATCATCTTTCAAAATTGGCAAATGTCCCCATCCTTAGGAATTTTTTCTTAGGTTTAATCCTTAGATACACATGTTCCCCAACTTGGAAATCCTTGCACACCCTATGCTGATCTGCATAGATTTTCTACATGTATTTTTCCACATTAAAATTTTGTTTGTTTATTTTCACATGCTACTCCATTTCCTTGAGCATGTCAAGCCTAATAATGACCCTATTCATGATATTACTCCCGCTGATGGGAGTGTTACAATTTCTCCCATATATAGCTTCAAATGGACTCATTCTTATGGATTATTGGTATCCTTTATTGTAAGCCAATCTACAAGTTGTAGGTACTCTTCCAACATCCTTCCCTGGTGCATTACATACATCCTCAAAATATGTTGAAGGAATTTATTTATCCTCTTTGTTTACCCATATGTTTGTTGATGGTAGGTTGTGCTAAATTCCAGCTCTGTTCCCAAACCTACAAACAATTCATTCCAAAACTGGGAAGTTAACTCAACATCCTTGTATGATATAATTACCCTGGGAACATTGTGTAACTCAAAAGCCACATTATGAATATTTTTTCCACTTCACTAGTAGAAGTGGCATACTTGACTACCACAAAATGAGCTACCTTGCTCAACTTGTCCACTACTACCATGACTACATCACACTTATTAGTTTTTTTAGGTAGTCGTGCAATTAAATCCATGCAGAATACCCCCCATTTCCATTTTGGAGTGGGAATAGGCTACAATAAACCTATTCGGTGCTTGCACTCAACCTTTGCCTATTGACATTCAGAGCATCTTAATACAAAATCAACCACTTCCTTCTTCAAGTTCAGCCAATACTAATACCTTTTAATGGATGTAAGGGTCTTCTATTACATTGGATGTCCTAAATAGGGCTTAACATGCAATTATTTCACTATAAACATTTTGGTTTCCTTGCTGAAAATGCAGCAAGATGATGGAGCTTAGTGAAAAGAAGTCGCCTTCACTAAGTGGGCCCGCAGGCTATTTTTGGTGGAATGTCTATTTTTATGCTATGCCTATTTTTAGACATATGGATCATGGTCCATGAGTTGCAGGATGCTATTTATGAATGACTGGTCATGTTGGTAAAAATATATGGACCTCTATTTTTAGACATATAGGCGGAGTCTATTTTTAGACTGCTAGTCAAAAAAATAGAACAGTCCAATCTTATTAGCTCTTCATAATATTTAGACAATAACATTATCTTATCCTCTTGCAGCACTTCAGTTCGAGTTACGGATGTGGGACATGCAACTGCTAGAAGGAAATACACTTTTCCTATGGGTTAGTTGAGCTATTGCATGATGGACTTCAGTTAGAACTCAAGTGATTAATTTTGGTGGAGTTGATTGAGGAGTTGATGGAGTTGTGGTCAGTTTGACTTAGTTGAAATAGTTGTATTTAGTCTAACTAACAAATACACTAGTGATGAGTGGTGTGAATTAATTATTAATTAATTCACTAATTATTAACTCATAAATCAACTAAAGAATTCATCAGTTAACATAGTGCATGGATAGTTCAGTGGAGACAAGTGTTAGAGGTGGGTGAAAGGGTGAGACTACTATAAGTTGTGACTATAGCTGTGCATGAGATTTCCAAAATCATTGATTGAGATTGCCAATGAGGATTGTGCAGTACAATCCAAGGGAATTTTAACTTGGATCCAATCTGTTCTCAAATTGGATTGCACAGTAGAGGTAGGCAAACAGTGGAGGAGTTTGAACTGGTGACTTGTTCAGATTTGAGCTAGTTTGTGTGTAGCATGTGGAGATAGTACTAAGTATTTGTGAGGAGTATTGTACTATGTATTGTTACATTTTATTTATCATTATAATATACAGATAGTTGGGGGTTTTCATCTGTATGCTTTCCTCATTACATACTGTGTTGATATGTGTGATTGATGTTTCAATGTGTGCATGCGTTTGGTTTTTTTAATTTCGCAAATTGATGATCAATGGTAGAGGAGGTTATGTATTATGCATGCATTCCAGAAATAGTGTATAATCAGGATAATCTTCAAGAATAATTGTTATATTATTATTCAAATTTCTACATGGTAAAAGAGCAAAGTTGATCATCATATCTATTATTTAGAAAGTGCTTACATTTTATTTCTTCAGGCAGAGTCTATAACTGGTCCAGGTAGCCTCTGGATTCATCCTTCTTTTGGAAGGTGAGATATCCAGTAGATGCCCACATAGTCAATCTCCATACGAGAAATACTTTGTTCTCATGAATTTTAGATCAGAAGCAGTTGAGTTTTTAGCTACTAGAATTCGAATTTGCAGTAGTGTTTTCTTGGTGTCGAAGTTGAAATGTCTTCCAACAGATTGCGATTGAAGTATGCCCTTGAAGGCAACTCAAATTATATTGCATGGAAAGACAGGATGGAGGTAGTATTAGATGACAATGGGTTGAAGGAGTTCATAGATGATGTAGTCCCAAAGCCTACTGATGTTGCTCAAGTTGAGGCTTGACAAAAGAAGACAACAAAGTGTTGAAGGATTCTGTTGGAGGGCATGAAGGATCACATTATATCTAGCCTACATGGAAAGGCTTCTCCATAATTGATGTGGAAAGTGTTGACAAATTTATTCCAAAGCAAGAGCGACTACAGGAATTTAGTGCTTAAGTATAAACTTAGAAAAATTAAGTGTGAGAAAGGAGATAGTATGCCCAAGTATCTCACGAAGTTCACCCAATGCCGAGATGAGCTGGGAAGTGTGGGGGTGACTGTCGATGATGAGGACTTGGTGAGCTTAGCTCTCCTTGGTCTTCTGAAGAGTTGGCATTCCTATCAGGACTCTATCAATGGTCAGGAGAAATTTCCAGGATGGGAGAGACTTTGGTCTGATCTTGCGCAAGAGGAGATCAAGCGGAATACCAGGGACGAATCTTCATCAAAGGCATCTGATGAAGAAAATTGTGCTTTGGCTACCAAAGTAAAGAAGGGGAAGAACAAGAAAGCTTCTCATTCTGGTGCGAAAGGAAAGAAGTAGGACATGTCGAAGGTGAAGTGATTTCGTTGTCACTAGCATGAACATTATGCCACAAATTGTCCACAGAAGAAGTAAAATTATCAAGTTGTTGGATTTGCAATGGGAGAGGCCTTAGCCTCCAATTTGAGCTAGATTTTTCACTGATCACATGCTTGGTATCAAGTGTGATGGGATCGGTATGGTTCTTGGACAGTGGTGTGTCTTTTCACATGGCAGGAGATCGAGATTTGTTTTCTGATAAGGATGAGAAAGATCTTGGAGTGCACATCGAGATGGGCGATGATGGTAGATATAGTGTGACTGGTACCAGTACCATTTCCTTTAAGAGGGAGTCTGGTAAACCCTTTGTATTGAAGGAAGTGATGCATGTTCTAGGATTGAAGAAGAATCTTATCTCTGTGGTGATGTTAGAAGACAAGGGATATGATGTTGTCTTCAGTGAGGGAAAGGATTTCCTGCGTAGGAAGACAACTGGAGAAACCTAGAAGATAGGGGTTCGAGTCAAGAACCTTTATCAATTGCATGTAGATGGCTACACAGTAATGGCATGCAAGGTAGAAGGAGTGGTGATCCGTGATGATGGCGAGCTGTGGCACCGAAGATTGGGCCACCTTCACAATGGAGCTTTGAAGATACTGCAGTAGATTTCTACTAGGCTTCCTAAAGGCACTCTCGCGCAGTCAGATCAGTGCAAGGGGTGTACTTTGGGGAAATTTTTGAAAGCCACCTTTCACGAGAAGGATAGTTGTGCCATGAGGATCCTTGAGAGTATTCACATAGACGTGTGTGGACCTTTCTCAGTAGCTTTGACACCAAAGCACAAGTACTATGTGATCTTTGTTGATGATTTCTGTCGAAAGTGTTGAATCTTATTCTTGTAGAAGAAGAGCGAGACATGCTCAAAGTTCTGTGAGGTCAAAGCACTAGTTGAGAAGGAATCAGGGAAGAAGGTGAAGGCTCTTAGGAGTTACAATGGTGGTGAATTCATCTCTGGTGAGTTCAAGGAATTCTGCAGCACAGAGGGGATTCTAAGAGAGCTCATAGCTCCCCATAACCCACAGCAAAATGGGGTTGCTGAGTGGAAGAACAGAATGATCGTGGGTGTTTCACGGGCGATGTTGCATGATCAAGGCCTACCCCTTCACTTGTGGGTGGAGGCATGCAATACTACAGTATATGTGCGGAACCGTTGTCCCCACAAGATACTTGGCATGAGTACACCTGAGGAGGCTTATTCTGGTAAAAGGCCTGATATTTCCCATTTGAGGATTTTTCGTTCTCCTATTTACATGCATGTGACAAAGGATGTTAGGAAGAAGCTGGAGCCGATCACAGAGGTTGGGATATTTTTGGGGTACACTGATATTCCCCACAAATATCATGTGTATTTGCCAGACAATCACAAGGCTGTTGTGCGACGGGATATCAAATTTCAGGAGGAGAAAGCCATGAAGTGTTCACTTGAGATGGAGCCACACTTACATGCAGATTAGGAGCTATTAGTTCCTAAGGATGAGCGTCAAGATGTGGATCAGCCACAAGATGAAGTTCATGGAGTGGAAGAGACCACTCATGTAGCGCCACCCATTAGAGGGCGAAAACGCATTACAGAAGTTGAGCGACTAGCTCAAGATGCAGAGAAGCTTGTATGACCCCCTACAACACAACATAGACAGAGACAGTCACTTGATCGGTACACTGGATACATGGCTCTTGTGAGCAAATGTGTCGTGACTGAGCCATCCTCTTTCGAGGAAGCTATGGAGGATCCGGCATGGGTAGATGCCATGGTCGAAGAGTATGATTCGATTGTCAGAAAGAGTGCATGGGAGATTATCCCAAGATCGGAGGGGAAATCAGTGGTGGGTTCGAGATGGATCTACAAAGTGAAGCAGGCAAATGATGGGAGTGTGGAGAAGTACAAGGCAAGGTTTGTTGCTCGAGGCTTCTCATAGATAGAGGGGATCGATTATGAGGAGACCTTTGCACCTGTCGCAAGGTATTCTTCCATACAGATGATTCTAGCTCTCTCAGCACAGATGGGGTGGCACATCCATCAGATGGATGTGAAGATTGTGTTCCTCAATGGAGTCATTGAGGAGGAGGTGTACATAGAGCAGCGTGAAGGTTTCAAGATCTTCAGTAGCGAGTCGCATGTGTGCAGGCTCAAGAGAGCGATGTATGGGTTGAAACAAGCACTTCATGCTTGGTATGCATGAATAGATATTTATTTCACCGAACTTGGATTCTCCAAGAGTGAGGCGGATCCTAACCTATACCAGATTGTGGTGGAGGGTAAGTTGTTGATCATTGTACTTTATGTAGATGATTTTATTTTGACAGGAGATGAGCTGCTGATACTTTCATGCAAGGAGGATCTTGCTAGAGAGTTTGAGAAGAAGGACTTGGGCCTCCTTCATTATTTCCTGGGATTGGAAATTTGGCAGCACAGTGATGGACTATTTGTTTCTCAGGGTAAGTATGCCCGAGAGATACTGGAGGAGTTCAATATGCATGGCTACAAGCCTGTTGATACTCCTCTTCCTGGACGTTGGAGGAAGGAGGATGCTACTTCAACAGAGGTAGTGGATGCCACTATTTATCGACAGTTGGTGGGGTCGCTTATGTATCTAGTCAATACACAACCTAATATATGCTATGTTGTTAACCAACTTTCACAAGCTATGGTTAATCCAACCAAGCTCTTTTAGAAGGCACGCAAGTATGTATTGCATTATCTCAGAGGCACATCGGGATATGGATTGTGTTATAGACAAGAGGATGAGGTGAAGCTATGTGGCTTCACAAATGCAGATTGGCTAGGGAGCCCAACAGACAGAAAGAGCACATCTAGAGGGATATTCATTATCACGTCGACAAAAGTTTCTTGGTACAGCCGGAAGCAGAGATCCGTGGCACTCAATTCAATAGAGGCCGAGTATATGGCAGCAAGTTTGGCTACATGCGAGGCTATATGGATGAGGAAGATCTTGGTCAGGTTGTTCAGGTCACACTTGGAGCCTACTGTGATTTATTGTGATAACCAAAGTTGCATTAAACTCTCGGATAATCCAGTATTTCATGATAGATTCAAGCACATCAACATCAGGTACCATCATATCAGAGCTTGTGTGCAACGGAGAATCATGTTACTTTCATACATTCCCACAGAGGATTAGGATGTTGATATCTTGACGAAGGCACTCACGAGGAGAAAATTCGAATACCACAGAGGCATGATAGGGGTTGCAGATAATCCATATTTGTTGAGAGGGAGTGTTGAAAATGCAACAAGATGATGGATCTTAGTGAAAAGAAGTTGCCTTCACTAAGTGGGCCCGTAGGCTATTTTTGGCGTAAAGTCTATTTTTAGACTATGTCTATTTTTACACATATGGATCATGGTCTATGAGTTGCAAGATGCTAGTTATGGATCATTTATCATGTTAGTAAAAATAGATGGACCTCTATTTTTAGACATATTGGCAGAGTCTATTTTTAGACTCCTAGTCAAAAAAATAGAACAGTCGAATATTATTAGCTATTAATAATATCTGGATTGTAAACATTATCTTATCCTCTTGCAGCACTTTAGTTCGAGCTACAGATGTGGCACATGCAACTACAAGAAGGAAATACACTTTTCCTATTGGTTAGTTGAGCTATTTCATGATGGACTTCAATTATAACTCAAGTGATTGAGTTTGGTGGAGTTGATTGAGGGTTGATGGAGTTATGTTTAGTTTGACTTAGTTGAACTAGTTGTATTTAGTCTAACTGAAAAATACACTAGTAATGAGTGGTGTGAATTAATTATTAATTAATTCACTAATTATTAACTCATAAATCAACTAAAGAATACATAAGTTAACTCAGTGCATGGACAGTTCAGTGGAGACAAGTGTTAGAGGTGGGTGAAAGGGTAAGACTACTATCAGTTGTGACTATAGTTGTGCATGAGATTTGCACAATCATTGATTGAGATTGAAAATAAGGATTGTGCAGTACAAGCCAAGGGAATTTGAAGTTGGATCTGATCTATTCTCAACTTGGATTGTGTAGTAGAGGCAAGGAAACAGTGGGGGAGATTTGAACCCGTGACTTGTTCAGATCTGAGCTAATTTCTGTGTAGCATGTGGAGATAATACTGAGTACTTGTGAGGAGTATTGTACTATGTATTGTTACATGTTCTTTGTCATTATAATATACAGATAGTTGGGGGTTTTCAGCTGTATGCTTTCCCCATTACATACTGTGTTGATATGTGTGAATGATGTTTCAATGTGTGCATCCGATTGTTTTTTTTACTTCTGCAGATTGATGATCAATGGTAGAGGAGGTTATGTATTATGCATGCATTCCGCAAATAGTGTATAATTAGGATAGTCTTTGTGAATAAGTGTTATATTATTATTCAAATTTCAACATTCCTTATGGTTGGGCACATAGATCATGTTTCTAAACATAACTAGGTTGTCATTTGTGATGTTATATTCCTCATCCTTACTACCTCTCAGCAGTATTTATTTCACATGCTAATATTTTTCATCATATAGTTAAACATTATTGGCCCTTTCTACCAGGTCTATTTTATATGAGCTCACTACTACCCAAAAACTCGCTTTAACTTTTCTACTAAGAGCATTACCCACCTTATTCTATTTTCCTTTGATGTACTTAATTTCAAAGACAAATTCACTGATCATGGCAATCCATACTTCCTACCTAACATTTATCTTGTGTTGTCCAAAAAAATTCAAATTCACTATGGTATATCATAAGTATGGATTTTCTGCGAAGGATGTAGTGCCTCGACATCTTCAATGCATGAATAATAGCTACTAACTCAAATTCATGAGTCACATAATTTACCTGATTTTCATCTAAATTCCTGGACTCGTAGCATACTACCTAAACTTCATGCATCAATATCCATACTAGTCCTTCCTTGTAGGCATCTGTGCACACAATGAAGTCCTTTTCAAGATGCACAATTCTCAACATTGGTCCATTGGTGAGAAACTAATTCATCTACTTAAAAATTTCGACAAATTGGGAAGTCCATTCAAAGTTAATCGCCTTCCTCTACAGGGATGTAATGGGATAGCCTATCTTGTAGAAATTCTTAATAAATCAACTATAATAACCTACCAATCCCGTCAATGATATACCTCATTCACATTCCCTAGAGTTAGCCACTCCAGTATGACCTTAAGCTTTTCATTATCAACTGAGGTCCCTTCCTTGGAGAGAATGTGCCCCAAATAATGTATCTATGACTGGAATAATTCACATTTTCCTAGTTTTGCGTAGATATTATGTTCTATTAGTAATTGTAGTACTACAATGAAATGTTTTTCATTCTCCTCCATTGTCTTGAAGGACAGGAATATGTGATCCAAAAATACAACGACAAACTTGTCCAAATACGGATACATCACACTGTTCATTAAGAACATGAATGTGCAAGGAGCATTAGAGAGTTTGAATTGTACCTCTACAAACTCATAATATCCATACCTAGTCTTAAAGTGAGTTTTATGAATATCCTCTTCCTTCACCCTTACTTGATGGTATCCCGACCTCAAGTCAATTTTGGAGAAGATTGATACCCCCCCTCAACTTATTAAAAAATTCCTTAATTATCGGAAATGGGTACTTGTTCTTTATGATGACCTTCTTTAGTTGTCTGTTATGAATAGACTACCAAAGAGTTCATTACTTCTTCACAAATAGTAAAGGTGCTGAGGACATTGAGACACACTCAGCGTTATGTAACCTCGTTCAAAAAATTCCTTTAACTCCAATTTTAACTCCACCAACTAAGGAGTACTCATCCAATATGTATACTTGGCAGGAACCAACAGAGGTGAGAATTTTATCTCCCTACAAGGTGGTGAGCTAAAGACCTCCACTGAAAAATACCTACATATTGTTTTATAACATGGTACTTTCTTAGCAATTTGATTTCCTCATTTTCAAGGTCACTACTATCTTTTGTACCATTGGTTATCTGTAATGCAAAGAAGGTGAATAATTTCCTACTTCTATATTCGACTTGTATAACAAATATATACCTCACTTATGTAGGCTTCCTTTTTCCCTCGAAAACATCTCTCTCTCCCTACTCATCTAGACATTCAATCTCCTTTGCAAAAAAATCCACCTTAGCCTTATTCATGTATAACCAGTCCATTCCCAGTAATACATTGTACGCACCTAGTGGGAACACATTCATGTGTACAATTGTGGGCATTCCACTAAGTTCAAACGCACATCACCTTACCCAATGACTAATCTTATGTCAGGCAATTCAATTTCCTAAATTTATTTCATTAAATTATCAACCAGGAATACTTGTAAGCTTGTGATTATGATAGAAAAATAAGTGCAAGAGTAGGCAACAGATTCTAAGCTAAGAAAACTTGGTTGTTATAAGAAAGAAAAAACTAAGCTCCCTTATAGTAGGTCCTTCCATAATGTTTCATAATACCTATCAAAAATCAAAACTATCAAGTATTCCTAATGAAAACATTAAAGCATATAAACCTATAGAAAGCTTTAAGATGATTTACATGACTTAGTTGTTGTAGCCAAGAAAACACTAGGCTCCATTATAGTAGGTCTCTTCATAATGTTTCACAGGACCTATTAACAATCAAGAATATAACCCAACATATAGATCTAACCAATATTCAAAACTATTTATAATGAAAGAAAATTCTTATTGTATCCATTTGAAGTTAGCATAATTCTCGTAAGATAAAAGTGACTAAATATTTCATAAACTCATATGATATATTAAATAAATTCACATCTAAAACTATAGTATGGAAATTTATGCAAAAAAATAGGATTTACTATGTTCCATCATAAGTTTGATACATAGTCCAAGATTCCTCTCCTTTGGAATGAAGGACACACTGCTATTGATACATAAACTTGAGATACTAACAAATATTTGAGAGCCACACATGCCTCATGTGGTTAAAACGATGTGCTAACACTTAGCAAGTAACACGTCTAAAAATCCTCTCAAAAATCTCTAATATCTTTAATATGAAATCTTATCAAAGCTTCCATGATTCTTCTCCATGAAATATGCTTGAGGCAATCTCCCAAATATTCATCAAATCTTCAAGGGGTTGAAGAAGAAATTCGAATTTGAGGCTTGGTGCTCAAATATGACTTTTTTAGAGTCTTTAAATACATCTACAAACATCATAAAATTAATACCACCTTCATATATAAGTGAAAACATGTTATTTTTCAAATATTTAATAATAAATTTACTCAAAAACACTAAAACAAAATGCATTGGAAAATAATAAGTCTAAAACAATTGTAATCATGAAAATAGTTTACTGTGAAGGTATGGGAAAGATAAATATGGTTTTAAAGTGAAGTGATAGTGAAGTGAAAGGTTGGAAAAAATATTGTATTTGAGCGACCCAAAATTCCCCCCAACTGAAGGTGTTGAATGTCCTCATGCAATCTTGCATTGGCTTTATTGAACTGTGTGTTGGAGTCTTCTTTTCAGATGTGCAACAACATTTCTTCTTATGGTTGGTTCTTGTGTGACAACACTTTCGTTTCTACTATTGTTCCTACTACAACAAAGAATGATCTTAAAAATTCAACCATATGAATACATTCCAAATGATGATTCATTAATGTGTGCATCAACCATTCAATCATTTTATCCTGTTGTGCAAAACATGTTCTTTAAATAGGTTATGTATAGGAAACCACAAAATTATGGATATCTTATTGAAAATTTTTGTTTCTGCGGCTACAAAAATTATTTGGAACATCCTCAACATCGTAGTTTTGTTTAGAAATGTATGATTCATATGAAAAATAATGATGCATTATTGAATTCAATCAAGGTGTTTATAAGAACAACAAATTTCAATTTGGAAAAACATGTTTCTCAACATTATATAAGGTTCTTAAATATTGAATAGACAAATAATGTAATGAATATAAGGAATTATGAATATCCCGCCAAATGAAGGTCTTTTCCATCCTTGAAAAATTTAGAAAATAAGAAAGACATAGAACGGCATGAAATAGGGAAGGATATGAAGGGACAAATAGTGGATTTTTCCAAATAAATGTATTTTAGAAATCAAGGAATTATTGATTAATTAGTGGAGAACAACATACCTTCACCTACCTGAGAAGGTCCTAAGTTATGCATATGAGAGATCTTTGTATAGTTGCAGTCTTTTTGGATCATCTATCTTGAAGCGAAACAATATGATCTAGTTGTTATATGAACATAGAATAATATATGAAATTTGTACAGTTGTACCATCTTATTGCTCGAACTAAGCTGTTGTCGTTGAAATATAGAGCTTTATTTTGATTTATTAGAACATTGCTACAAGTTGTTGTAAGTTTCATAGAACAATATATTCTTCATTCATATCCACATCGTGGCATAATTCTTTTCTATACGAATAAATTTTTTTGATGTCAAATATAGAAATAAATTGTTGGATTATTGACCATTAATGAATTTCATTAACGAACACAAGACTACTCACAATTAATGTCAATGAGAGTCAAGATGCCCAAGTAAATCTTACTAGGTATGAATAAATGAGTTGAAGATGAGGGACACTGATGTATTCCAACTATTCGTTAGCAAGGGAACTTGGCAGTAAGGCATGCAAGCCTCAAGCTACTAAAAATAACTCTAGTCTCAAACCCAGATAATATGTTGAAGTCAATGGGTCAAGACTTGCTAGAAAGATGGCCTTAATGAATCGTGTGTCATCTAACATGAGCATAAAGTAATTATTTAGAAGACCATAGATGAACGATTTTCATTTATAAAGGAGGTTTTATTTTCCAAAAGGAAAAGGAAAATAAGGTAACTCAACATTGTAAGCGAGTTGAATGACATTATTCATGGGTTAGGAATGAAATGTAAGTGAGATAGGAAAGTGTGAAACTTGCAAAGGAAAAATGATTTGAAGTTATGCTCTAGGAAATTGAAAATTGATAGATGGACTATAAGCTTAGAAAAAGGAAAATGAATGAGTAGAAATGGCATTATGGATGTGATTTGAAATGGGCTTGACTTCTTTGGGTTATTTTTTGAAAAATAGATTGGTATTTGAAAACCACTTGTGCATAAATTGGTCTTCTTTCATCTTCCTGGAGCCTTCAAAAAATTAGCACTTATATGCAATAACACATAAGATTCTTGAATAAGATAAGTGATAATTCTCTCTTCTTATGATATATGCATAGCAAATTCATAAATAGATATAAGAAAAGAAATTCAAGGAAGATAAATAAAAATGAAATGCATTATTTTTACTGGCGAGCAAGTGGTGCACCTTGGACTACTCGTCAGTATTTCATTGATAATTTCTTTGTTTGATGTCAAATTTTAGTGATTCAAAAACCACGTTAAAGCAAATTCATATCAAAAACATGTTTTTGATGATTTAATGTTTTTTCCAAGTTCAATTGTTGTAAAGTCCATAAAAATGGCCATTTGTTTATTGTCTCAAACATTATTTATAATAATCTCATCATGTAGAACTCGTTGAGATATTTCCAACAATGCTTGAATCGCCTCAAATGGAAGGCTTATGAGAAAGGTATGGCTACTTGAAGTATTTAGAAAAATAGTACAAATCAAGGCATGGGTACCACGTGGTAGCACCAAGGAGTGCCATGTGGTAACACTAGGGGGTGCGGCATGGCGGTTGCAGAGGCTGCCACCTGGATATATGATGCCGACATCAATTGATGACACGGAAAAGAGTTGATGTGGCATGATGACCCGAAAGATGATGATGTGGTAGTGATGATGTGCATTGATGTGGATTGATGACAAGGCAATGACATTGCATTGAATGGTCAATTGTTGATGTGGCATGTTGAGTTGGAGAGTGAAGTGTATCTCTGACTGGACAAAGTGACATGGCAGACTATTGGGAAATGACTGTGTAATGTTTATGACCAATCAATTATCACCATGTGGCAGTGAAAATGTTGCATAGTTAAGGGTTGTCAAAATTTGCAAATAGTTAACAAATTTTGTTCTCTATTGGATATGAACTCATAACCTCTTTATTACAAATTCAAAGACTTGCCAATATACCAAAATTCAAATTGGTAACATAGGATCCATAAAAAATTGATTTAAAGTTAAAAATATTAACCATTCGACAAATTTGACTAGTGCGACAACAAGTTTTGCAAACTCCCAGGAAAAAAATATAAGATTTTTAGGAGAAAATCTAGTCTTAAACTGCTCCCGGGTCACTTTTCAGTTAATTTCATGCCACCAAAATTTTTGAATTTCAATTGATCTCATACTCTTGCCAAAAACAACGGATCTCACAATCAATTTATTCTATAAAAAATTGAGCCAAAACTCAAAATTCACAAAGAAAAGAAAATTATTGTTGCAGGTTGGAAGCGGGGAGAAAAATTTTTCTTGACCTCTATCTGAGTATTTCTTGGTTGGGTTGTATTTCTCTGGGGGATTTTTTTCATTATTTAATTTTATTTTTATTAAAAAAAATTATGTTTTTATACATATAAAAAAAAAATAGGCCATAGTCTCTACGTGGGAGTTGGAATGTGTGCTCAACCTAGGTTTTTCTATGTGGCATGGGGGTCTGGGGCTATGCATATGTGTCATCGGCCATAGGACATGATCTGTGCATATGTGTTTGGTCTCTTGGTCCCAGACGTATACTTGGCCATGGCGTATGGCCTGGCCATACATATATGTATGGTCATTTGGGGCGAAACAAAATGCTGAGAATTTAAAAAGAAAAGATTATAATATCGTTTTTCTAATATTTTTAAAATAATTTTTTGATAATTTTTAAATTGAATTTTTATATTTTATTTATTTATTATTTTAATTAACTTTTGATTTTTTTTTTTTTTTGAAATTTTGTTTCTTAATTATTTCGATTTTTTTCAAATTTGTCTTTTTTTTTAATTATTAATTTTGTTTTAATTATTATTGAAAGAAAAACATTCTTTCTTTTAATGAAAAAGAAATAATTTAGCAAATTATGAGTCAAATTTATATGACAATTAGTGATCAAATTTTTTGCATTTTTTCTTTTCATTTTAGAATGAATGGAAAATTTATATCTCCTAGTCATTTTTATTGTGAAATTTAAAAGTTGACTTATTGCACTTTCCTTTTTGGTCTTCCAAGTCGCTACAAGGCGCAAGAAGAGAGATAACTAAGGAATTCTTTATCTAAATGAATTTGATATTTGAAAAGCATTATAAGAAGAATTTGATTTCAAACATGAAATTTTAGCTCTCTAAACTCCACTTGTTTTCCTTCTTCACAAATATCCCTTCCATTGTAGGTCTTCCTACCAATGTTTAGTGAATGAGGTGACTCTTATTGCACCACCAATATTTCGTAGAAATAAATGAAATCAAATTTGAAAATCAAAAGCTTCAAAAACTCTGCAAGGTTGGTTTTATTTTCCTATTCTATCCTACTCTATTTTGAGAAGGAAATTCCTTTTTTTTAGTGTAGGAGTACTTCCAATGAAGCAATTTATGGATGAAAATCTCTAGTGTGCTCACATACAACTTTGAAAAATATACGTGAATGTTTGAAAGGATATGAGAGATCAACTCTACATTTGAATTAAATGCTAGGATTTGTTGAAGAATGGAAGAATGTTGTGGCCTACATACCTTTCGAAACCAATATTCAATTAAGTCCTCATTCTCTTGGATATCCTCCAAGTGTTTGAACATCAATCTAGATCTTTTGTCCATAAATGGATTAGTTGAAAACTCTTATAGTGCAAAGATTGACTACAATTTATGCATCATATTTATCATTCTTTACATATGAAGCTAAAAATGAGATTGAGAGCTAGCCCCTATGTATACCTCCATATGTTACTAAGATATTTCTATCACTAACTCATCCTTTCAACATGAGTTAGATTTTCGATGAATCAAACCAAAGAAAAATATTGGTAGTGAATTAAATTCCTAATGCCTAATCCCTTAGCACCATCGCCGACAATGGCGCCGAAAATGTTGAGCAATCTAATTTCTTAAATTGGTTTGAATAAATCATCAACCAGGGATACTTGTAACCTTCTGATGATGTGAGAAAGATATATGCAAGAGTAGGAAACTGACTATAAGTTGAGAAAACTTGGTTGTTTTAGGCAAGAAAATACTAATCTCCCTTAAAAGAGGTCCTTCCATAATTTTTCACAAGACCTATAAACAATCAAAATTATCAAGTATTCCTAATGAAAATAATAAGGCATATAAACCTATAGAAAGCATTCAAATGAGTTATATGACTTAGTTGTTGTGGTCAAGAAAACATTGGGCTCCCTTATAGGAGGTATCTTCTTAATGTTTCATGGGACCTATCAATAATCATGATTATAACCCAACCTATAAATCTAACCAATATTCACAACTATTTATAATGAAATAAATTTATTCCTTTATCTATTTGGAGTGAGCTCAATTCTCCTAAGAGAAAAGTAACAAAGTATTCCATAAGTTCATACACTTTGTTAAAGAAATTTATATCTAAAACTATAGAATGGAAATTTATGTACAAAAATAAGATTTATTTTATTCCATCATAAGTTTGATACATGCTCCAAGATTCCTCTCCTTTGGAATGGAGGACACATTCCTATTTACACATAAAATTGAAATAACAAACAAAGATTTGAGATAAACAAATCTCTCCCAGATCCACAAATGTGTCATGTGGCTACAACCATGTGCTAATACTTAGCATGTAACATCTTTACAAATCATCTCAGAAATCTCTAATATCTTTCATAAGAAATGTTATCAAAACTTCCATGATTCTTCTCCGTTAAATATGCTTGAAGGAATCTTAGAAATCGTCATCAAATCTTCAAGGGGTTGAAGAACAAATTGGAATTGGAGGCTTCGTGGTCAAATAATTTTTTCTTTGAGTATTAAAATAAACCTAAAAACATCATGAAACTTAGCCCACTTTCATATATAAGTGAAAACCTGTTTTTTTCCAATATTTAATCATAAATTCACTCAAAAATAGTAAAACAAATTCATTGGAAAATAATAAGTCGAAACAAGATGTAATCATGAAAACAATATAATGTAAGGGTATGGGAAGGAATAATATTATTTAAAAGTGAAGTGAAAGGTTGGAAAAAAATATGATATTTGATTCACCCAACATATTCCTCTTGGTTTTAGTGGCTAACTAAACCATTCATGGTTCTTCATACAATTCCCCTTCTATATTTTGTTTATCGACAAGATCTAAGATAATCTAATTATAATTAGTGCATGGATCAATTAAACTAGAGATATTTTGATCCTGCAACTTAACTTCCATCTCAATGATGGATGCTCAGTGATCTACCTGGCAGGTTTCCACTGATGCATAAATTATGGGTACATTCTAAGCTACATCTCCTATTGTGCAAGCTTCATGAGCATTGAAAATGTTTGGCCCAATGTTTTGTTGATTTTGGAAAATCCTTTTTCATGTCGTTTTTCACCACAAGTCTGACACCTTAGTGGTTCTCGACCCTCAAAATTGACTTTCTCTATTGCTAATTATTGTGCATTCTTCATGAAAACAACATTGGACTCCTGCTATAATTAATTTACAAGGGTTTGGTACATATCTTACCTCTTTTGTTAGATCTTCTTACATCAATTCTTATTGTTCCCACCATTTCTCCTTGGCTATCAGTTACTTTTAATCTTTGGTTTTCATTTTTCTTGTTCATAACAATGTTTTAACTTCTTGATGGCATCCTTTAGGGTCTCAGGTTCCATCAAATCAATTTTTTCCTTGAATTCCATAGGTAGTATGCTAATGAACTTTATATCATGTCCTTCTCACATTTGAGATACAAAATTATTGTAGCAGATAAAACCACCCTCCAAAATCTTTCCTATTCTTTGATTTTGAAGACTTCCTTCTAGACCACAACAACTCATATTTAATTGATCTAGGTACCTGTGCTTTGACTCAGCCTTATTCTCCTCAACTTGGCCTTCATTTGCTCACATAGTTCATTTTCCAACCCACAAGATGGTCTCTTGACTTCATCCCTTGACAATCCTGGGCTTGTGTCAGAAAATGCACAATACGAAATGGTATCTAGCCTTGAGCTGGGAAATTGAGTAGACCAGAGAGGAAGGCTTCTTTTTAGCAAATAAAACTAGCGCTCTCCATCACGAAACACTCAGTCTGATATACATTTATTCAATAATACTTGAAGCTACATTTTTAACTCCATTAATGATCATACACTCATTCTATAAGATGGTTTAGACACTGGTCCACCCATGGTACCTACTCGACATAGAAGTCAATATCTTTCTTAGGTCGAAATCTAGGAATCCCATCTGAAAACACATATTTGTATTCATGAATCACTTCTATGTCATCTAAGGTTCTAGTTTTTGTTTCTTCCAAATTATCCTCCACTTGAATAACAAAAAAATTACAGCCTTTTCAAGCATGCCTTTATAACTGTAAGGTATATATCTATCGATTGGAAATGGGTATCAATATTGTACCTCTCCTTCATCCATGGTACGGGTAACTATTTTATATAGACAGTTAAGAGTCGCTTTATTTCTTCTGAGCAAATCCATCCCTACCAATCTATCATAGGAACCCAAGGGAAAGATATTCAGGTCCATAGTGGTTTTACTTCCATTAAAGTTAGTATAATAAACCTTCACTCAATCAGTAACTTTATTTTTTGTATTGGTAACCAACTGGACCAACTAAGTGTTTTTGTATATTTATGAATTTAATTTACGCTTTTCTACTATCTAGGGACCAATGTAACTTAAATTGGTACCTAGAAATATTAAATCATAAAAATTTTGATTCAAAAGTTTACCTTTTATCTCCACCATAGAAAAACCAATGAACCATTGTACCTTGGATTTTCTTCTTAAATATAAGATATGTATTCCAAAAGGTAGGTAAATTTTGTAACTAGTCCATCCATGGTCATTTGGACAAGTTTCAATTCATGAAATTATTTTACCTCATCATAATATATTTAATTTTATATTTCTTTGGAAAAACATTCAAATTCTTCCCATTTAATACTATTTTCTTCCAAATTATGTATAACTTGTATTTTTTCCCACTACATGGAAGTTGTGTCCTGTATCTGATATGTAGCTAATTTATCCTTCAAAATAATCAGTTAATCCTAAACTTAAAAATAATAGTTAATATTTAATTGTTAGTGTGAAATTCCTTGGAAGGTGTACTAAAAACACTTCACTTAAGTCACTAGGTGACAGGTCACCCTAAGAGCAATTTGTGCATGATTATGATTTAGATCTGCAAGAAAAAATGGAAAAACCTGAAGAAACATATATGATCTAGAAAAACCAATGCAATAACCCAAATAGAAAGACTTTAAAATGAATAATTTTTTTATTGATAACACCTAGTGAAGGAGATCTACAAAAAGATCCACATTTCCCCCTTTGTGGGATAACATATACAATCTATAACAAAAAACAACAACATATATATCTAATTAAATAACCCCAATGGAAAGACATTAAAATGAATAAATTCTTTATTGATAACACGTGGTGAAGGAGATATACAAAAAGGGTTTGCGAATCCCCCTACGTGGGATGGTTCCTTTGATGTGCTTGATACTTCAGTAATCGATCTTATCTTTGAATGTGTCAAAAACCCAAAACAATGTGGAGGACTCAAATGGGAGCTGAAAAGAATATAGATGATAATGGTGACAATAATAATGATCATGGTGAAGAATGAATGGAAAACCCTCCTATTTATAACAAAGTATTGAGTTAATCTCAAAAACGGAGAATAATAATTTAATATTAACAAAATGAAGATCTAACCATTAGGAATACTTCATTATATTTTTTGAGAGTGAAAAGATATTCAAAATGGCCAAATATCTTTATTTAGAACTAATTACTATATAAAATGATTTATTAATTATTTAGCAAGGATTAAGAATGGTGTGAAATTGAAATAATTATTAAAATAGTGATTTAACAATTATTTTAATAATAGAAATATGGAATAATAAATAATTAGTGATTTGTTTAATTATTCCTATGGGATTGACTAAAATATGACAAGGAATAATTATCAAACAAAGATTTAATAATTTTTTCCTAGAGAAAATTAAACAAATAATGATTTATTCAGTGATTCTCATTGGGTTTTTAATTTTAATTGGAAAATAATTTAATGAAAATGGTTTACTAAATTAATTCCCATGGTGAAAGTGATTCTACAATGGTAAAATTTATCCTACGTGGTGTATTTCAATACACCTATTTAGAAATCACTAGCTAAACTTTTTTTTGTGATAACATTAATAATCATGCTTTTATTGTTTCTTGAGTATCTCCATCATAAGTTGGAGGTCTAATCTTCTTGAATTCCACTTCAATATTTATTTTGGTTTTTTTCGTTGATTCAAAGGTATTTTGGCTAAACTATGCTTCTTCACATTTTTAGTGTTTTCATCTCTACTCTCATATACACTATGAGGATTCTTTTGTTTGGAGGTTTCTCCCATATCTTTCTCTTCCATTACCAATTCCACAATTATTGGGTTTGATCTATCTGTTAGATTCTTAATAAGTTTTTTACCCAGTGATGGTGATTAGTAAATTCTTATTTTTTGCATGAAGACAAATTAACATTATCATCAAATATTTTACCATATTCAATAATTCCCTTGTAGGAAGTTGTGCTTCATTTCCTAAATATATCCAAATCCATTCTTCACCCATGTGTGTCTCTTTCGATCGATCTACCATCACTTCTTCTCTTCTTTACACTCTTTGTGTATATCAAAACATTTATTTTGTCACATAAAAAATCATGATTGAGCTCATAGGTCACAATGACACA
Source organism: Pinus taeda (assembly GCA_000404065.3). Classification (NCBI taxonomy): domain Eukaryota; kingdom Viridiplantae; phylum Streptophyta; class Pinopsida; order Pinales; family Pinaceae; genus Pinus; species Pinus taeda. The sequence continues at coordinate 56,291 of APFE031354110.1, read as the reverse complement.
ACTAGTTTCTATCATACCATATGTAACATACCTCAAAATTTACCAACTTAAATTAATGGAACACCCATATGTAATGTACCTCATTCCTAATTTTCGTTGTTTTAACTTTTTACACATATATAAGGTTATCATATTTTTCATAATTATTTACACGTCACCTTTTTACTAGAAACTATTCTACAAATTAAATTTAAATATTTTATTCAATGTGTGTAAATTTCTTCCCTTCATATGTTAATCCTTATTCAAATTATTTCCCACTGTAGTTTTTCTTCCCTTAACATTTCTAATTTCTCACCTCTATTATATGGGAACCTTCCTTATATTAGATCGATGTTAAAGGTAAATTTTAAAAGGTTGGGGATTCATGTGTTCACATTGACTTCACTTGGAAAAATATGTCTTATACACATTTATAACACTTTACATAACCCTTACAATGCTCAAACTCTATACACTATAGTGATTAATACACAAACTTTACCAATGAGTTATTGTTGAACTTATAAGATTATTTATCTACAAATCATATTATAGATTTAACTCCATGGATACATCTTGGAATTCCTTAGAAAATAATGCTACATTGTATTCATTTCCCCATCATGCCAATGTGAATTTATCTTAGGGCTTCATGGATGAATATAACCATGACACGTCACCCTGGACATATTGGTGGTCAGGAATCAATGGAAAAGATATTAGGTTTTAATTTGATGATTGTAGATACTCCTTTTGGTGGTTAGATAACTAGCCTACCCATCCTCTTCCCTATGTTTCATTTGTAGTCCAAGAAAATGTTGATGAAAGTTTTCTTGTAGGATGGAAAAGAATGGGTTTCCTTGCCAAGCTTTGGCACTAGAATAATAGCTTGATGAAAATCTTGTCGAACCACATCTCTTGTTCCTCGTGGTACGAGTTGAACGCTTAGAGGTTTCATGGATTTCCAACATAAGTTATTCTAACTACAATTATATTAAGCACAACATTTTTTCTTTTACATCTTTTATCTAAATTCTTTTACTGAGTATACAACCATTTTCTCATAACTATCAAACTGATGCTTTTAGAAATTTTGACCTTGTTATAACGAAAGGATGAATGCAAGGTTTGGATTTTCATTGCAGTTTGCTAAGTAATTTTTTTTATAAAGGAAAAAACCCTTTTTTTCCTAAATTATCCTCTCTCTACACATAGATTGGAGCTCTTAGGTGCTTAAGGTAATGTTTGCAATGATTTTTTGGAGGATTCACAAATTTTTGACAAGTTATTTTCACTTTGTCTAAGATTCTTGAAGTCCTATATGAAATTTAGACTATTTACTCACTAATACATTTTAAATTATCAATATTTAATAAACCCCTGCTATGTGTTCTCAAGGTTATGATTTTTCATCAGATCAACTTCCTGAGCAACAATGTGCAAGAGTTCAAACATATTCACTAATTTATTTTACCAATTATTTATACATTATCCTAACTTAGTTTTTTCACCTTTGTATACTTTATCTATCTATCTATCTATCTATATATATTATATATTATTATATTATAATATATATATATATATATATTATATATATATATATATTATATATATATATTATATATTATATATATAATATATATATATATATATATATATATATTATATATATTATATATTATATAGTATATATATGTAGATATATATATATATATATTATATATTCTAGTAGTTCATGGGGAAGTCCTTTTATACAGGAAATAGAGAACATGACTCCTAGATTTCAGGTTCTCGTTCTCCTATATTCTCGAAGGAGTTTCCATTTGATAGGGACTAGATGAGGATTAGGGTTTAACCTAATAGTATTCTCCTAGTGTTGAACCATTATCTTATTAACCCTGCCACTTATGTATTTATATAAATTTGTATATTTACATATATAAAATGTATGAAATGTATCAGAATCTATCACTTCAATATTTGAATATATTTCTTCCTTTTCCTTCCACTATTCATACACAACCAATTATGTAGTGTTAACCATAACATTTATATACATATTATTCCACAAAGCCAAATATGTCGAAACTTAAATGCACCCTCTTCAGAAAATCCAAAATTGATAGATTATTATTTTCACTTCTATCTCCTGCTTATAACCGTAAAAAAATCTTGAAACTCATATACTCAAGAAAGAATCACAAATAACCTAGGTGTTAATATGAATTTCTAGAAACACAATAGGAGTTACCACGTTCCTCCCAACCAATGAACTATTATCTCATTAGTTACCTACAATCTCTAGGCTACCTTCTTATTAGGAAAACAATTAGCAGCTTTCATAGTTTCATGTCCTCCATCCATAGGAAAGTCATACTATATTTGGGATAGAATCTTTATTTATGCAGGTCCAATCTTTCTCTCTTGCTAAAACCTTGTATTTTCTGGATTTCCTTCTCTCTCACAATCTTGATTTTAAATTATTTGACCATACATGAAATTTCTCTCTAGTCAATATCATTTTGGTGGTAATACCAAAATAAAAATAAGTAGAGATTGATTTCAGTAGTGTTACTACAAAAACGTAGAATGTGCACTATTTTACAAAATTTCAAACTGAATTCAATCATTTAGTAAATTTATCAAATTAAGAAACAAAAATTGGAGAGCACTTGAAACAAAGTTGTAATAAAATAACGTTGAGAATTGGTGCTTGTGTGAGAGTTTTGAATCATGGAAGGTAATGTATTGGTTATGAAATTTAGTTTGGTAATTTTTCTTTTATTTTATTCTTTCATAGTGCACCCATGATATAGATTCTTCGATGTGTTTAAAGGCATAGGAACACATTGATGCATTGTATTATATTTTTAACTATGAAATGAATTTGTTATAAGACCTGTGCATGTGACGTGTTATCTATAGACATCGATGTGAGATGTATTTTCGAACGCAGTGGTAAAGTGTTCTTTTTTTTAAATTAAAATATTTTGTTGAATAATCAATTGCTCAAACCTAATAAAATTGAGTCTTCACACATGCATGGGTGATTTTAATTTATTTGGGAGAAAAAATATGATTTGTTTTTATAATGAAAAGTGATGTTCTATTATTTTATAATAATACAGTTGTTGGTGCTCCCTATATTATCTCTAGTGTTTTGTTTGATTATGTAGTGCACTATGACATCATGTTGAGTGAGGCACTCCAACAAGGAAACCACTAAAAATATCTTCAATTGTTCACCTTTATTATATACCTCACTTATTAATTGGGAAGCATATAATTTTCATGGAGGTTCCATAAAAGCATTCTCTAAATGTTGTTCTCCTTGTGCTGAAGGGTAGTGGCATAACATGAGGAATTGTATCTTGGAGAATGGAGTGCACTTCCTTGGATTTTGTAGTTTAATTGGGGATGAGGAACTATGGGCTAGAGTGCTACCTGGGTTTGGTACCTTGGTATTGACCATGTTTGGCGTTGACTGTGAACCATAGTTTACATTGTGTCATCCTTTTCTCTGATTCAGTAACAAAGCATATAATTGGGAGGAGCATCTGAACTCTACAACTAGTCAATAATATGATAAAGATAAGTGGCATATGTTTGAGTGTGTGTGTTTATATTATTATAATGCTATTGTACTATATATTTATGGGTTATATTGTAGTTTTCAAATAGAATGGTTATGCATATATATTCATTAGTAGTATTCTTCATGTTTCATGTATAATTCTACATATAAATTGACATGATAGAATGTGCAAGGACTTATAGTTTTAGAGTATAATTGAACTCATGGGAATTCAAATGGAAATTTGGGAACATTCAACTATCATGACACCTTATTAGACACTATTGTTGTAAGCTGATAACAAATATTTCTAGATGATCAAAAAAATTAGACAACATGTAATGTAGTAATGGTTTCATATGCCTTTGAAATTGTTTATGAAAGAATTGAGCCAAGTATCATAACATTATGGAAATTTCATCTATAACTTTGTGAATGAAGACACTTTAAATTATGCAATGAGCTTCATATATTGAAAGAAAAAAGAAATGAAATTGCTTATATTAAATGTTTGAACAATTGTTATCTATTTGAAAGTTGAGAGAAAAACCATAAATTAGCATATTATAAAATTCTTGAACATTCCAAAGGAGGTTTTCACAAAGAATGCTTGTGTATGATTATCCAAGGGAAAACATGCTCAATAAGTTCTTACTTTATTGGCACTATTAAACATGCCTAAGAAATTTGATCCGATATTCATAAGAGCCCCTAGATTGAGCCCTAATAGTGTTACAAAATTCGACATATGTACATGGATAATATACTTTGTACTCATATACTAGCAAGGTGTAGGTTTCAACTGTGCACAGAAATTACTTGCATACGAATTCTAAATCACAGGAAAAGTAAAAATGTGAGAGCATAACACATAAAACACATATACACAGAGATTTCCCGCTGGATCCCAAAACCAAGACTACCATCTTGATTTTTCATTATCTTCCTTTCAATGTTACAATACATATTTATACATGCCAAAGCATCCAATACCATGTACCGAAAACCATCGCGTCGAAAAGGATGGACCGAAAAACCATAGGTAGGTTCACCCAACCTAATATAGGGTGCAAAAAAAAAAATTTCTCGGGGCGCTGCCCCGAACCCCATAGAGGGGGGCTACCGACCCCCCTCAAACCGCCCGGAAAGGGGGGGCGGTGGGGTTGCCGCCCCCCCTGTGACTCCCCTGCTACGCAATCAGCGCAATGAAGGGGGGGCTCCACCCCCCCTCTAACCCCCCAGTTCACTACGTAGGTTAGTCATGGCAAGAATATAACACAATCTCCCACTTGTTGTTTTCTTTCCACAGGGGGGCACAGGAGAGCTTAGTTATTTTCCCAGCCCTGAAACACCCATTGTTTCTCTACACCAAGAGAACTTCTTAGAGCTAACAGACTTTGTCAATGCATTTGTAGTATTATTCAAAGTGTCCACCTTTACTAGCAACACCTTTTTGTCTTCTATCATATCCCTCAGAAAGTGATACTGAAAATTAGTGTGCTTTGTCTTTGAATGATAAGCAGGGTTCTTTGCCAAGAAAATTGCACTTTGGCTATCACAATCTATCCTTATAGCTCCCTGTACTAACCCCGTACTTGAACACAATCTCTGCAACCAAACTGCTTCCTTTCTTCCATGAGTGGCTGCCATGTATTCTGCCTCTGTAGTTGATAGTGCCACTACAGATTGTTTCTTACTCATCCAACTGACTGCACCTCCAAATAGGTTAAACACATACCCACTTGTAGATCTTCTCTTATCCAGATCTCCAGCCCAGTCTACATCAACACAGCCATGGATATCGAACACTCTGTCCAATCCTGGTCTTCCTTGGT
>APFE031354110.1:0-46841 GCA_000404065.3 Pinus taeda | reverse complement strand
GATACCCACCCCCCTCAAACCCCCCGGAAAGGGGGCACTGTCGCCCCCCCTGTAACCCCCCGGTTGCGTAATCAGCGCAACGAAGTGGGGGCTCCACCCCCCCTCTAACCCCCCGGTTCACTACGTAGGTTAGTCGTGGAAATAATATAACACAACCCAACAGAAGGGACATGACCAATTCACAATGTTACCATATGATCACATTGAAAAAGGAGGTAAGACACATCAATACATTATTTTCAATGACATGAGTGATCAAATGATTTTTAATTGGGCAATTTCTTTAAGATATCAATAGGGATAGACATCATTGAAGAAAATAAGGAATTGGACAATGAGTTACTATTGTTGTTCGATAGACTTATGCTTACTTCAAAATTATGGGTCAATGAAAGACTTCTCAATGGTTCTCTTTGGGTAATTTAACATATTGGGTTTAATTCTAGGACATCCCCTCTTGAACCTCTTGCATATATAATAGTAATATTTGATAACCATGTGGAGTTCCATGTGATGAATTATCTCCTTAGATTGATGTTATTTCAACTATTGAAGGGGGTAGTTGTTCGAAAATTATCTATTACAAAAGAATGGAACACATAAGATACTGGGAAACACAAATAGAGAAACACATAAAAAAAGATAGACATAGATATAAGTGGTTCACCCAATTTGGGCTACGTCCACGCAGAAACATTCAATACTTCTTTTTATATTATTCAACAAAATGAAGGGATACAACCTTCATTAGATCTGTTGTAATTTCATTTTCTCTCTCAAACAAGTTCCTCTCTCTCTCTCTCAGAATAATAATGCACAATAGAAATACAATTCCCTTATATAAAACTAGGGTTTCCTTTCAAGGAAAAACACCTAAATTAACATAACTTCTACCATAAGATCATCCACCTAATGAACTGCTCATATTGACTACGAAATTACAATATTTTACAAGACAATTTTTCATATATTTTTAGCTTTGGGGGTGTTGACCCTGAACCCCCACTAAGGGGGCTATTTAAAAGTAGTTTTGCCCCCGCTTGGACCCCCATGGCGGCTATCATATGCGTGACATTGTCACCTCATTTAGGAATTGGGGTTCAACACAACTGTTAGCTTTGAATCAAAATGATAATCAAGCTCCATACCAAAAATAGTAATAAATAAATCTAGTTGTGACTTCCTTGGAGATCAACAACCATAATTCAAAAATAATAATAATAATAATAAAAGGGATAATGTCTAAATTATCTTGCAATAGTTCATGTTAAAGCTTTTCATAATCTTTAATTTCCATATAATCAATGTGAAAAGATGAGAAAGTGTGTCTATTTGTTTAGGAGAAAAGCTGAAGAAAACATATTTACATCAATTACAATATATTTAATATCTTCTTCGTGTCATTTAAAAAATATATAATGTAAGATATATGCTATTTATTATCTTATTGATCTCATTATTTATTTATTAATTAAAATCTTCATCATGGTCACTTTACTCTTATTTAAGTTCATAACAATGTAAATGTGACAATGTTTTGTTTTAAGAATAAATATATTTTCTTATCAAAAAATTGATGGTTAATGATAATTACCAAATTTCAAACTATCAACGTCCATCTAAAATAAATAAATATATGTACAATGATGAACTTTTGTAACTTGAAACCAATTAAATTCATTTAGTTTTCAATCATTCATACTCAGTGAACAAATCCATTTAGGTGCACGTTTTTCTTCAAATTTCATACTGAAACCACTTAAATTCATTTAAATTTGGATCTACCCACAAGGAATAAACCTTTCTACCTTTCTAGATATAAACTTTTCCATAAGTTTTAGCCTAAAAAATTTTGTTCTCTTAATACATAAGAAATAGATAAAAGAAGATACATAATAAAAATTAATAAACAATAAGTATATAGTACTATAATATAACATTTCCGTTTGGTAGAGCCATTCTGTCACATTAACAATAATCATAAACAGTCATAGTGTCCTCTCTGAAAACTCCCCAGCGAAAAAACATTGAATTTAACTGCTTTGCAAAATCGTGATCCATGAATAAAGGCAATATTATATCATGAATGACACTTGATAAACTTAAATATAAGAGTATTATAATACATCGATGTGCATTTGTCGCTTTCACGCACAGTGTTTTATAGTGGGTAAGGCGAATCAGAATCATATGTACTCACCGGCATTAACAGCATTCAATCACATAGCACCCTCAAGAATTAGTCAACACATGATAAAGATTCATTACGTTTCAATAAACGTGGTTGGACTCTTATCCTCTTCGCTTGTCATGAGCCCACACACTACCACTTTTTTTATTGGACGGCCAATTTTGTCATTCTGCTACTTTGTGGTTGGACTCTAACCCTCTTGGCTTCTCACGAGCCCACACACTAGCACTGTTTTATTGGACGGCCAATTCTGTCATTCTCCTACTTTTACAATTTGTAGACCATCGCGTTCCTCTGCTGTCTGTGCTTCATATCTGCAATATGCATAAAGAGGTCCAGTTTGGCTGCGTTGACAATACTATAACAACTATAGTAACTTTAATTTATAGGGAGTCAATGTTAATTTAATTTATATAGTAACTGTAATATAAATATGTTTTAAATTTATACGGGAACTGTAATATAAATATGTTTTAAATATTGGAGTCAATGTTAGGCATCTGTCGACATGATGAAATTTCCATTTTCCATGCACGAGAAAGCTACCTAGCTACCATAAAAGGAAATCGTATGCTGCCACTTAGACTGGATTCTTTAACTCGGCATATCGGCCACCAATATATATGGAACTATCGTTACATTAAAGACCTAGGTAGTATAAGCTACTTATTAGATTTAACCAAATATACCCTCTCATTAATAAAGTGATAGCTCCATATACATTTTATGTATTATTTGCAGTTGTATATCTATGGACTATAATCTGCCTGGTCGAAGAAAATATGGAGTTGCTTGATCGAAACTCCATCTTTCTTGTAAACTAGAACTCAAGCATAGGATGTGCTTTTAATCCAACTTTCTTGAACATGGAAACTGTAGATTTTAAACTTGCAAATTCCAGTCCATATGCATAAAAACTAACCCACCCGTAGTGGAAGTGGAAGAAGTTGTTCCAGTTGCTAATGCATTAAGGAAAACATACATAAATGCAAATGCAAAATAGTGACATGGTTCTCTTCTGCGATACAAAACCACTCAGCAGTTCATTCCACTTGATGTGGACTCTTCTAAGTTGTTAGTGGTTCAATCGCTACTGATGAACCGAATTAGTACTGAAAAGCAAACTCAAACAGCCACCGTTCTTAATGGTAAATTCAAGGGGCAGCTTTGGATCACGCTTTAAAAATGAACTCGTCGTTGCCTTCTTGACGTCATTGCCTACGCTGGTTAATTGGAGGGGGGCTTTGGATCAGAGTTTAAAATTGAAGTCTGCATTTCCCTCATTGTCCTATAGACAAATTACAATTAAAATTAAAAATTGTTTCTCAAATTTGAAATGAAAATTATTTTCCATTAAAACATTCATAATATTTTTTATATGTGATTATTTTATATTATTTTAATTTGGTTCTTTTATTAATATTTTTTTAGATAACATGATAACTGAAAAAATAAGAATGTTAACAATTTTGTCACATTAAAATAGTTTAAGAAAAAGAATATATCAATTTTTTTTAATGGAAGTCATAGATGTATGTATGGTACGTTTATTTATTGAAAATGCATTTGAATAATTAGCATTGAAGATGAAAATTTTTAGTAGTGGTGAATCTTCTAGTTATCGATAGAAGAAACCATTTTAATTTGGATTGGCTATTTATTTTCTTACTACTTGGATTTACAAATAGTACTCCATAATTCCATTTATGGATGTTCTTTCTACCTATTCCATATTCCACTTTACTGTATTTCTACTCTATTAATGATTTTTCTATATAACATGATAACTGAAAAATTAACAATTTTGTCTATCTTAAAATAGTTCAAGAAAAGAAATATATCATTATTGTTTAGTACAATTTATTGCAATGGAAGTTATAGATGTATGTATCTTTTATGTATTGAAATTACATCTTGATAATTAACATTGAAGATGAAAATCTTTAGTTGTGGTGAATCTTCTTGCTACTTACAAAGAAGAAACAATTCTAATTTTGATTTATTATTTATCCCCTTACTACTTAGGATTTACAAATGGTACTCTATTAGAGAATCTAATTCCAACCATGTGTTAGGTGTCAAACAGTCATTCTAAGTTTCCTAGTTTAGTTTTACTGAGTTCATTTTAAGTCGAGTTTTACTCCAGTCATTTTGTGATTGATGTTTCCCATTAGATCTTATTTAACTGATTCGTAGAGAAGAGCAAGTCCTCTTCTCCAACATTTTGTTCTCTTAAATTTTTGTCATACTTCATGACGCCACCTATGGATCTTCTTTCTACCTAATCATTTTTTCATATAACATGATAACTAAAAAAATAAGAATGCTAACAAATTTTTTTGTATATTAAAATAATTCAAGAAAATAAATATATCATTTTTGTATAGTATAATTTATTGCAATGGAAGTCATACATGCATGTATCGTATATTTATTCAAATTACATCTTAATAATTAGCATTGAAGATGAAAAGCTTTAGTTGTGGTGAATCGTCAAGAAACAATTCCAAATTCGATTGACTCCTTATCCCTTACTACTTGGATTTTAAAATGGCACTCCATGTCTCCACATATGAATCTTCTTTCTACCTACTCCACTCTACTATATATCTACCCAATTCCATATTCCTTGTGTTAATGAGTGCGCTATTTGTTTGGATTTATGAACAATATTGTTTGTTTTCTATATGCCTACTTTTATTAAAATAAAACACTATATAGAATCAAAAAAAGAGGGGTAGAGTATGTATGTTTTCGTGGGCTTAATGATTCTGCTGAAGTGAGTCCCTTGTCTCAAAAACAAGGAGGTCAAACTAGATAATAATAATAATAATTAAGAATTTAGTATAGAATATTTGGTATTTTTCACCGGAAAAAAAAATGTTATTCTTATTTTGGTGTACTACATTATAATGCACATGTGCATTATATGCATATATTAAACATTTATCTTTAATTAATATTCAATTTAAACATTCACTTTTTTGAAGAGAAAATAATATTATTTATATTTTGGTGTACTACATTATCAAGCACCTTTGCGCCAATCAAGACCGAAATAAATTTTATGGAAAAATCTAAACTATATTTCTTTTATGGAAAATTGGGTTGTTGAAGCTTTAAATAGTTTTTTTCATTTTAATGTACATCACATTGATATAGATAAAAATAATACCATATTTTTTATTCGCTTTAAAAAAACGTATTACGGTGGCTTAAAATGACTAGACCAATTACCTTATAAGAAACCAGAACAATTTCATAATATCTCAAAAACTCTAAAAAGAACGGAAAAATAAATTGTCTAATAAATTCCCTTAATATAATTTGTATACAAACTATAAGCAAATGGTCCATTTCATTCTCTCCATATAATTTATATATGAACTATAAGTAAATGGTTTTATAAAGAAATTTCCTCCGTATGATTTTTACATAGTAAAACTTGTGATATATAATATGTACTTTAAATTTAAAATTATTTTTTATTACTATATAAAATTATTAATTTATTCTGAATTTTCAATATAATTTTTTTTTAAATGAAATTAAACCTTCTTATTAAAATGTAAATCTCTTCCACTTTGATCCCTGCTCTAGATGATGAGTGATCAGTGTCACCGTACAGTAGGTATAGAAACAATGTAAGCTAGTTCCAACAGGTATGATAATTTTCATTGAAACACAAGAATGCAGGATTAGTAACAAATGAAATTTGCTAATTAATAAAGCTAATGATTAATGCCGAATTTAGCAATTCAGTTGAAGATTATAGAGTAAATCGGAGCACTCATTTTCCTTAGCATAATTATCAATAGAGTAGTTAATCTTACGGACATAATTATCGGAATAATTTAGTGAATAAATTGCACAATCAAGGTGAAACGGACGTTTTGAAGGAGTTGGACTTTCATTCTGAAACAATAACAAGTGGATTGCTTCAGCTCTTGTGGCAAGTTTACTTTCATTGACGGATGGAATTTTGTTGCTTAGAGATTTTGGCTCGGGTAAAAACAAATGAAATTATTAAAATTCAAAAAATAAAAAAAAATTCTGTAATTTTCGCTAGAAATTGAATATCACGTTATCCATTTACAATAGTATCATATATCAGATTGCGTTTCCCATCCTCAGGTATTATGAAGAGGTGCATCATAATTACCTTAAATTTGTTTTCTTTTAATGTTTTCCCTGTGGGCAGAAGAAAAGAAGCTTCGTATCGGGACCTGCTTTCACATCTTTAAATTTATATTCTTACATTAATCTGCAATATGATTTTGAATATAATTATTCGCTTGAAAAATAGTTATTAGTTGCATTACCGAAAAATAAAAACAAAGGTCACGGAAAACGAAGTTACCATTTGATATTCAAATGCAATATTATAATGAATCATAATGGTGGTTTAATGTCAAAATAAAAGATAGGGATGGAAAAGTAATGAGCTTTGAAGGAAGAATGGATAATAATAGAAAGTCATTTGAAGGAAGAATGGATAATAATAGAAAGTCAAATGATTGGCGAAACAAATTTATATGAAAATTAATAATAAAGTTTATTTATTGTAAATATAACAAATAGATACGGAAGGATTCCCAAGTTTGTATTGGAATATTAAAGTGTTTTTTTCTATTTTATAAGAGTGGTTTCCCTAATTTAGTGTGTGGTTGAGATATTTTCTCAACCATCAAATTGTATGGCCAAGATAGTTTTCATATCTTGAGACAATACTCATGTATATATGTAATTACATATCTAATTAATAGGAGATAGATTTTTTTTGTAGAATTTTATGAGTTTGGAAGACCAAATGGCTAAGATTAAATAGTTAAATAATTAAACCATAATAATATTTGAAAAGTAATAAAAGAAAATTAATATTTTTTAAGAAAAAGAATGCTATTTTATTTAAAATAAATGAATAGATTTAAGTTGAGATGGTGGGATTTTATTAAAAACATTAATATAAAATAGAATTTTTGCATGGAAAAAAATAAATAACTATTTACTTCTCAAAAAATTAAAAATAAAAATATTAATTAGGTTTGAAGTTAATGATTATTACAAAATAAATAAATAAAAAATATTTTATCAATTAATATTCCAATATAATCTTATAATAGATAATGGGTGTGTTTAATGTAAAAATAACACAAATAAATAAAAAAACGTGTGTAAGTTTAACATAAAAATAATAAAAAGAAATGAGAAATGGAAAAATAATGAAATTTTGAAGAAAAAATGGAGAATAATAAAAAATTAAATGATTTGAAAAAAAAACTAAAGTTAATAATAAAGTTTATTTCATGTAAAATTAATAAATAAAAAAGAAAAGATAATGAAATTATAATGATGGTTAATGTCTATTAAGACCAATGTGGTCTATGGGACCTCAAGGAAGAAGGTTTTAATTGTCATTATTTAAAATGTTGCTTCTCTAGTCAAGGAGCAGGGAAAGAAGTGTTCCAAGATAACTATAGTTGGGTTGTCTTAATAAGTCAAGAATATTGGAGGTGTGGTTGATGATCGAAAATTGAGAGTGGATGTGGCCAAGAGCTGGGAAATCTAAAAAGAAGTGACTTTCATCTTCCAGCTTCTTAGTATCACAAATATGACATATTATTTTGTTTCAATGAGTCTTCGAAGTAGACCACTGCCCGGTCTCACTTCGAAGATCATGAGTTATTTCTAATTCTAGTGATGTTCATTTTATTCTTAGTTCTAGTCAACATAGAGAGATAATTCTGGTTATAAAGGGTGTGGTTGATCACCTCCTTATAGTACCTAAGCTTCCTTTCACCCTCCAACTCCTTAGCATCCCAAATCTTGTCCTTAAAAGTGGAGGTAATAGTATCTTTGATACTTTCCTTGATCCCCACGAAGATCTCCTCCTTAATCCCCCAATGGTTGAGCCAAGACTGAGCACCCTAATGCCGCCTGGGCTTGAGGCAAAGGTGGGGGTTTTGACTAAAGTTAGAAGAAATTTTTGGGAGCCTCTTGGATTCCATATTGTGAAGCTTCTTCTTATACATTAGATATCTAAACATACTCACACGTTCAATGGGGGGCACACCAACCTTAATCAAGAGGATAGGGTAGGGAATATTTCCCTTGATCTTGAGGTTATAGGTTAAGAATTGCTTTTGGATCATGTCAATCTTTCTCCGTGAATCCCTAGATATACTACACCCCAAACTTCACACCTGTATAAGATAATAGGGGTGAGGAGAGTCTCAAAAAGGAAGCTTCTTTTACTCCAAATGTAAATATTGATTGATTTACAATTGTTTTCAAGATCATAATAAGCTTTCGAACCTCCAATAATTATTTTCTTAATGCTAAAATTCCAGTTGAGTTGATGAGGAAAGTCATTACCCAAATATTTATAAGAGGAAACCTACTCTAAAGAATGGTTAGCATATACGAAACTACCATGGGTGATTTTTTTGGATTCAATGATCATGACTTTAGCCTTGTCGGTATTAATTGTCATAACCATCTTGGAGTAGTATACATGAAGATTATTAAGCTACCCAGCTCAGTCATGATGGATCCTTGTAAAAAGAACAATATCATTAGCATTAATTAGAAGAGAAATGATAATACTAGTGAGTTTGTTGCCTTTGCAACATGTAATTTCTAGACACTCTTATAGTTTATCAATGTAAATACTAAAAAGGGTAAGGGAAAGGGGACAACCTTGCTTGAACCAGATATTGAATTTAATCTCTTTAGACCACACTTCATTGGTCTTAATCTTGGCAATGAAAGTCTCGTAAAGGTGGATCACAACAATCCTCAGTTTAGTAGGAACCATGATCTCTTCAAGCCTCTCCTAGATCTTATCTTAAGGGATAGTGTCCAAAGATTTTCTAAATTCCTCAAAAGAACAAACGAGATTGCTTTTACTATTGCAACATTCCTCCACAATCATCCTAAGAGTGACAAGGTGCTTGATAGTCGAGTGATGTCTCTAAAAACCAACTTTCCCTCTAGCTCTTTTACCTTGGTTCTCAAGCCAAATGCTGAGATTTTCTTTCTAGAATGAGCCCATAAAGCATCACTACGATGTGGCTGATCATAATGGTCCTATAGTTAGAACGAATGATTTTGTCCCTTTTTTTAAAGATAGGCACAATAAGGATTTACACCCAAAGATTATGGAAGCCATGCTTTATAGCCAAATTCAGAAGCTTGTGGAGTTGAGGAATGAGGATAGATCTTCCCATTTGAAATATCTCAACGTGGTAACCTTCAATATCTTTAGATTTCACATTAGTGAGCTTACTAATCCCAAACTGAATGTCTTCCAAAGAAAAAACATCATCCTTCATATGAATGTATAAAATGGTGCCCATGATGTCCAGGGAGTCATACAACTTCTTAAGATATTTATCCAAATTTTCAGGGGGGGTAGAATGATTATATTTATTTTTACGAACAAACACATTCCACCAAAAATTTCTAGGCACAACTTTAGAAAGGTGGAGAAGATGCTCTTTTCTCTTATTAATATATAACCTCTTCTTCCTCCTACTGAGAGCTTTGTCTCTGATTTCAATAGGGGCGTCTCTGATTTCTTTCCTGACACTTTTATAGTCTTTTTCATACCAATGATTTGAAGTTCCATTATTCTACTTATACGAAGTCTTATTACGGAATTTGATAAGAGTGGTGGAAAGGGTAGTAGTAAAATGCTAATAGATTTGATGAATGTTGTTATTATAAATGAGGGAACCTAAATCCCTTTCCAAAACCTTTAAGAAGAGGTTGACAGTACTTCTATTGAAGTGAATGTGACATTTTCTTTCATTGTTACCCTGCAAGTGGTTGGTATGCATAGCAAGATTAAGAGATAAAGACAAAGGTCTGTGATCAAAGTGAGGCTCCTACCCATTAAGAAGCTCAAAGTTTGAAAAATGGTTAACAACATGGATGTCAGAAATTGCGTAATCCATGACGCTGCTACCCAATGCTTGGAAACAGGTCATCAGACCACAGAGAAGGCATTTATTAATACCATTACAAATGATTAGGTCGTGGGAACTACAAATTTTGATGAGCTCAATGTTGAATGAATTCTCGACTGTGTTCAAATTTACTCTTGATTCTATTAGCTAAGTTACCATCCTCATCAAGACACAAGGGGTTGAGGTTAGAGTTGTTACTTAACATAATAGCTTGGTTAGTAGTAGTTCAAACATTAAAGTCCCCAAGCATAAGGATATTGCCTTCATTCCTTACATTGTAGATGTCTTCTTCTAAGTTATTCAAAGGACAATTATTATCTAGGCTATTTTTATTATAGGATGTCGAGTTGATAGGGGCGAAATAGTGGTTTCCAAGAAAGATCCTATTAGTTGTAGAATCAGATATTTTGATCCAAACATATTGATTGAAGGAGTTGGTTTTATGAACTCGGATGTGAGAGGAAACAATGTTCCTAATATAGGAGACTATACAAACAAAACCTCTCCTGGAGGATTTCTTATTCCAGGAAAACCAGACCAAAGAATAAAGTCGTCAAGGTGAGGGACCCTAGATTCGTCATGCTCCCGTGTTTCAACTAAAAGAGTAAGATGAATATCACTCAGGATCCATCTTAACATAGTACCTTTACACCATGAAAAACCACGACAATTCCACAAGACAATCTGGAATGATGCTATCCCCTATTTATTAGTCATGTTTGGGACTCTATCTCCAATAATAGCTTTTCTAGTCCTAATAATTTCCCATTCCCCTTCTTTTTTGGCCTCTTTTGCTTTTATAAAGGAAAAATAGATAGTAATAAAAATTTAAATAATTTGAAAAAAATATTTGTTTAAAAAATAATGAAAAACGTTAAATTGGCTTATAATCAATGAAACCATATTTAACAAAAACAATGGGTTAAAAATAATATTATTAATAGTTAAAATATATAAATATATATTAAAAGTCTATAATTTTATTAAAAAAATAGTATAAAGTAAAATATATATTTTTTTAATTTTCATTCCAAATTTTTAAGAGGAAAATTTTTGAAAATGATTCATTCATCCATTCATTCATTCATATCATATATTATATATATACATATATATATATAAAGTAAGTAAGTAAATTTGAAATGAAATATTATTAGATGGGAACGAAATGGGCTCTGTAATCTAAACTTAAGTTTGGGTTGGGGTTTGGCTGTTGGTAACCATGGTGGGTCATGGAGGAGGAATTTCTACTCCCTCCTATAGTCAAAAAGCCACGAACGGAAGTAAGAGAACATAGCTGCATCGCTTCAAGAAACCACTGGAGGTGATAACTGAGGATATGAACACAAGAAATGTCAAACCTCATGAACAGAAAGAGAATCATGAGGAATATAGCATAGAGAAAAGGAAATAGGGTAGCAGTCAGAAAGTTTCACTTATAAGTGTGATAAGAGTCTATAGACCCAAGTCAACCATTATTCCTCGAGTAGTTTTAAGTGACCCAACACTACAGGTGTTGATCCAGGTGGATGTTGGTGGCCACCCACCTAGCCCATTTGGACCCCCACAACTGTCTCTTTCAGTCTTTCTAGTTTCCTAAATTGTAGCATAGTTTACTATTTTTAGCAGTTTTTCGGGTCCTGAACTTACGAGCCGTTTTGAGGCCCTAAGCGGTGTTTTTTTGGAAAACTGTGGGCAACATGGGACTATGGAACAATTTTTCCCTTCCCAAAGTGGTAGTTCTCGAATGTATCTTTCTAACAAGCTATGGTACGCGTCAAACAA
Organism: Pinus taeda; assembly: GCA_000404065.3. Taxonomy (NCBI): domain Eukaryota; kingdom Viridiplantae; phylum Streptophyta; class Pinopsida; order Pinales; family Pinaceae; genus Pinus; species Pinus taeda. The sequence goes on along the minus strand of APFE031354110.1, from coordinate 34,895 downwards.
AGATTGTATGCCAAAGTTACGACCCCGGGAATTGATGTACCAATTTACCCAAACGGGGCCCACAATTTGGCGCTTCATCTTCTAGTGTTAGGCTTTGGCATGTGAAGGGTTTTCAATTGTTTCTCAACAATAAATAGGCCTTAGAGCCTCATTATAACATAGTTCAGAGGCATGTAGCGACCACATCTCTTCTCAGAGATAAGCTACCATTTCCCTAGCTGGTTTATTTCCATTTCTGGTTGTAAGCATATTTCAGTATTTTCCATTAATGAAATGAAGTATTATTTCCATTGCATCTCTTCATTTATGGTTATCACATCTCTGTATTTATCGTTATCTCTGTAATCTATTGCGTTCCTGTTTCAGTCCAGGTCAGTGGTATCAGAGCGGTCTGCTTTTTCTCTGTTTTTCTTTGCATGTCCCCAACGAGGTCAGGATATAAGGAGTTAGGGCTTGAACTGGTCGAACCTTTGCAAGACCAGCCTCGCAAATCCCGACGGCCTCCCATGGTGGATGAGAAGAAATACGAGGGGGCAGGAGATCCTATCAAAATCTTGCTCGAAGAAGCCCTCGAGCGGCAAAGGAATGTGATGATGGATAGCTTTGCGCACATTCTTCAGCGGCTACCTAGAAGCGACGCATCATATTCCAACAACTACTCTGGAAATGCCACGCCTTTACGATGCAAGTTAATTTTGAAATCCCCATATTCGAGGGTCAAATAGACGCAAATGCCATAGATAAATGGTTAAATCTGCTAGAGGGTTATTTCTCTATTCATGAATTTTCAAGTCGGGAAAATATTGTTTTCGCTCTTCTCAAAGTAGCCCCCCACATCAAGGACTGGTGGGAAACCTACTGCGAGTAGATGGATGAAAGTACAGACTCACTATTTTCAGCCGCACCCACTTGGAATGACTTCTGGGATGCCATCAAGGAGTAGTACTACCCTGTCAAAAGCTATGAGGACAAATACATTAAATGGACCACACTCTGGTAGGGACGAGACCAAGATGTGCCAGAGTTCACAAAAATTTTTCATACCCTTCGCACACAGTTGGGTATCAAAGATTTTAAGCTCCATTTGGTACTCAAACATTGTGGCTACCTACACAGATACATCTAGAAAGAAATGGAGTTCCTGAACATCTCCTCACTTAGCACATCATACAAATACTCTGTCAAAATCGAGCAAAAGTTGAAACAGAAGAAGCGAGACTTTGGATCTACAAATCCGAAGCCCAAAGGACAAAGCCAAGGTGGGGTGACCCAAGACAACCCGTCGAAGCCGCAAGAAAATAACAACACCACGAAGCAGAAGAAGGACACAGGAAAGTGTTGTGAGTTCCACAAGAGTCCCACTCATAACACAAGTGAGTTCCAGACCAAGCAGTCGCTGGTGGCCGAGTTGAAGGCTTCTGAATCAGATGAATGTTCTGACCCTGAGCTAGAACTCGACAAGGGGAATGGCAAAGGGAAGAAGATCATTGATGCGGATCCCAGCGGCACTGTTGCCACTGCCAAGATCCAGAAGAATGAGCCCAAAGACCCAGAGGAGGGGGAGTGTCATTTCCACTCAAAGATGTGGGTGAAGGGTTCGTTACTGCAATTCATTGTCGACATTGGTAGCCAAAAGAACCTCGTTTCAGCAAAGGTCATGAAGCGGTTGGGCCTACCGACTACACCGCACCCTCAGCCGTACAGTATCGGGTGGCTTCACGAAGGACGAGATCTCAAAGTTCACCAGCAATGCCGCCTTCCCTACACATCAAGCCCTTCACAGACGAGGTATTCTGTGATGTTACATCTTTGGATGTTTGCGATGTACTATTAGGCCAACCATACCTGTGGAGGCGCCACGCTGTGTATGAGTCAAGGCCTCGCGTTGTCATTATTTCTTTGGATAATTCATTATACAGGATACCAGAGGTAGCCGCACCTACCGCCACCTCTTTGATCACTGCCAAGAAAGGCAGCAAGCTCATATCACAGACTAGGAAATTTATTTTCTATCTGCTTCACTCCCAAACTAAGGGGAAGATTGTTGCTACATCCATGACCACCACAAAGGGTTCCTCCACGCATCAGCAACAGCAAAGGGATACATTCATGACAGAACATAGGAACAACTTCTCCTCACCCACAGGGGTACCACACAAGTTTGAGGTGGGCAACAAAGTTTAGTTACATCTGTAGAGAGAACACCTTACTAGAACCCATCAGAAACTCAGACCACTCTAACATGGTCCTTACACTAGTACCAAGGCTATGGGCAGCAATGCTTTGAAGCACATCATTCCTCCATTCCTTCGCCTACACCAAGTGTTCAATGTGGACCATCATCGACAATGCTTCCCGCCATTACTTGACACATCAGAGATTGGAGGACAAGTTCAACAGATGGAGGAACTGAACACAATGGGGACCATTGCTTCCTAAGGGGGAAGGAATGATCCAGGTGGATGTTTGTGGCCACCCACCTAGCCATTTGGACCCCCACAATTGTTTCTTTCAGTCTTTTCAGTTTCCTAAATTGTAGCACAATTTACTAGTTTTAGCAGTTTTTCGGGTCCTGAACTTTCGGAGCCGTTTTGACGCCATAAACGATGTTTCTTGGAAATCTAGGGGTAACATGGGTCCATCAACCAATTTTTCCCTTCCCAAAGTGGTATTTCTCAGATAGATCTTTCTAACAAGCTATCGTACATGTCAAACGGAGATCGTATGCCAAAGTTACAACCCCGAGAAATTGATGTACCAATTTACCCAAACGGGGCCCATAATTTGGCGTTTCATATTCTAGGGTTAGGCTTTGCGATGTGAAGGTTTTTTCTCAACAATAAATAGGCCTTCGAGTGTCATTGTAACATAGTTCAAAGGCATGTAGCGACCACATCTCTTCACAGAGATAAGTTACCATCGCCCTAGCTGGTTTATTTCCATTTCTGGTTGTAAGCATATTTCAGTATTTTCCATTAATGAAATGAAGTATTATTTCCACTGAATATGTTTGTTTATGGTTATCTCTATAATTTTTTGCATACCTGTTTAAGTCTGGATTAGTGGGAGTGTCTTTTCCACTCACAGATGTGGGTGAAGGGTTCATCGCTGCAATTCATTGTCAACAGTGGCAGCCAAAAGAACCTCGTTTCAGCAGAGGTCGTGAAGCGTTGGTCCTACCGACTACACCACACCTGCAGTCGTACATTATTAGGTGGCTTCACGAAGGACGAGATCTCAAAGTTCGCCAAAATTGCCACCTTCCCTATAGCATCAATCCCTTCACAGATGAGGTATTGTGTGATGTTACACCTCTGGATGTTTGCGATGTACTATTAGGTCAGCCATACTTGTGAAGGTGACATGCTGTGTATGAGTCAAGGCCTCGTGGTGTCATTATTTCTTTGGGTAATTCATTATACATTCCTTCTGAGGTAGCCCCACCTACCTCCACCTCTTTTATCACTGGCAAGAAAGGCAGCAAGCTCATATCACTGACTAGGAAATTTATTTTCTGTCTGGTTCGCTCCCAAACTAAGGGGAAGATCGTTGCTACATCCATGACCACCGCAAAGGGCTCCTCCACACAGCAGCAACAGCAAAGGGATACGGTCATGACAGAACATAGGAACAACGTCTCCTCACCCACAGGGGTACGACACAAGTTTCAGGTGGGTGACAAAGTTTGGTTACAGCTGCAGAGAGAACGCCTTTCCAGAACCCATCAGAAACTCATACCACTCCGACATGGTCCTTACACCAGTACCAAGGCTACGGGCAACAATACTTTGAAGCACATCATTCCTCCATTCCTTCGCCTAGACCTAGTGTTCAATGTTGACCATCGTCAACCATGCCTCCCACCATTAATGGACACATTAGAGATTGCAGGACAGGTTCAACAGATGGAGGAACTCAACGCAATGCGGACCATTGCTTACTAAGGGGGGAGGAATGATCCAGGTGGATGTTGGTGGCCACCCACCTAGCCCATTTAAACCCCCACAACTATCTCTTTCAGTCTTTTCAGTTTTCTAAATTGTAGCATAGTTTACTATTTTTAGCAGTTTTTGAGGTCCTGAACTTTCAGAGCCGTTTTGAGGCCTTAAACGACGTTTTTTTGGAATCTGGGGGCAGCATGGGACCATTTATTGATGTTGCCCTTCCCAAAGTGATATTTCTTAGATCTTTCTAACAAGCTATCGTGCACGTCAAACGAAGATCGTATGCCAAAGTTACGACCTCGGGAAATTGATGTACCAATTTACCCAAACGGGGCCCAACATTTGGCGTTTCATCTTCTAGGGTTAGGTTTTGGGATGTGAAGGGTTTTCCATTGTTTCTAAAAAATAAATAGGCCTTCGAGCCTCATTGTAACACAATTCAGAGGCATGTAGCGACCACATATCTTCTCAGAGATAAGCTACCATCGCCCTTGCTGGTTTATTTCCATTTCTGGTTGTAAGCATATTTCAATATTTTCCATTAATGAAATGAAGTATTATTTCCGCTGCATCTCTTTATTTATGGTTATCACATTTCTGTATTTATGGCTATCTCTGTAATCTATTGCGTTCATGTTTAAGTCTGGATCAGGTGCATAGAGAACACATGGCGGAACATGCGATTATATGCAAATTTATGGGAATTTCGCCAGATGAAAAGGCCTTAAACGGATGGATAAGGAACCACTGGAAACTGAAGCAATAAATAAACCTTCACCTTGGATCCAAGGGCTTCTTTACGGTGGTTTTCATGAGCTTAGAAGATAAAGACAAAGTGTTCGAGGGACAACCCAATTTTTATGTTGTTGCATGCCTTTACATGCGAGCATGGGTGATGAATTCTGTCCCAGAACGAGAAACGTTCACTTCAGTACCGGTATCGATAACACTATACTCCCTTCCTTTATATTATTGGTTGCCAAAGTCTTTAAAGGCTACCTGTAATAAACTAAGGCATTTTATAAAAATATTGCATGTGACTCCAGAGGTAAATACAGTTATTTTGCCCAGATTTGTGTGGAAATGGACTTATCTGGGGCACTTCCGAATGAGATCATTTTAGGAGTGTATGATGAAGAATGGGTGCAGGTGGTGGACTATGAACATCTCCCATTCATATGTTGCAAGTGCCATGAACATGGGCACCTATACAGGGACTGCCCATCAAACAAACTGGAAAGCAACACAAAAACCACCACAAGCAAAGATCCCAAGGGTTTCACTAAGGTGGGGGTTAAAGAAAAAGGAGGAAAATGGTAGCAAATTAAAATAAACAAGGAAGGGAAACCGAGCCACAATAGTTTCAAAATCTTATAAGAAGAAGATCGAAACAACTAGGCAAATGAGGAAGCAAAGACTAATATCAATGAGAAGGATAGGGATGCTAGCATGGAGGATATACCAAAGACCAATCGGCAAAAGCATGATCTACCAAGAATTGTGGAGCTCAGTAGGGACCATGAGATGACCCCAAGTGAGGTAGGAATGGAGGACCATGAACTGCAGGAGATTCTTGAGGGGGAGAACTTAGATCTAGAAAAAAATTTGGAGCAGGGCATTGCCAAAGGGGTTGACTCCTTGCCCAAGGAGGAGTTTGACAGGCTTCAACAACTCTTCCTATAGATTCCCCAATTGAAGGGCTTTGGATTCAATATAAATGATGACAACCAGGAGAATAGAGGGACGAAAGCAATGGAGGAAACACCATGGCACTCTTCCAAGAATCTGGGTAGGAAAAGAGGAAGAAAAAGATAGAATGAGCTACTGACTGAATGTGGAAAACTCATGATTAACTCAGGTATGAAGAGAGATCTCACCAGCTACTCTACAAACATTTCTTAATGAATCTCACAAATTGAAACATTAGGGGCCTCAGAAGTAAAAGGAAACAAAGAAATCTTAGCAGTAGAATAAAAGAAGAAAAACCAGATATTGTTTTTATTCAAGAAAAAAAGTGTTTGATAGAACGGATTAGAGAAATAGATAGAAAATGGTTAATCAAGTATGAGTATCTATAGGTTAAGGCAAATAACTCAGCGGGGGGGATTCTTACGCTTTGGGATCCCCAGAAACCTGGAACCCTAGATGCTGAAGTTTCCAGGAACTATCTATCACTCGTTATTCAACCATTGGATGATAAGGAGATCTACAAGATTACAAACATCTATGGTCTTCAACAACTAGAAGACAAACTCAAGCTTCTGACCTCCCTTGAGGAGCTAAGAGAGAGATATACTGATATATCTTGGATTCTCATAGGGGATTTCAATATGATGAAATCTATTATAGAGGAAAAAGGTGGCACCAAAATACTAGGAAAATACTCCATTTGCTTCAAGAAGATTGTAAATAACATGGGACTAGTGGATACTGAAATAATAAATGGCACTTTTACCTGGAAAAATAAGAGGGGAGGGGCTTCTCAGGTTGCCTCTAAACTAGATAGATTCATAATCTCAGAGGACCTTCTTCTCACGGGACTTGACATGTTAGCTTTAATCCTTCCCCTTGGAGGTTCGGACAACCCTCTTGTCCAACTTGAAGCCACTTTTATGGGTACAATGAGGAATAGACCTTTTAGGTTTGAAACTTTCTGACTCTCTCACCCTGACTTCACCAGCAATATTGAAAAATGGTGGATGAAAGATATGCCCATTCAAGGCACTAAAATGTTCATGCTGCAACAAAGACTTAAACACATCAAATCCAAACTTAAAGATTGGAACAAAAAAGAGTTTGGTAATATTTTTAAATCCAAAAGAGAGGTTGAATAGAAACTCCAGGGGATTAATCAGATCATCATCGTAGATGTTTTTACTGAGGAAAGGAAAGCTTAAGCCCATTCTCTTCAGAAGGAATGGGATGATAGGTGCATGCAAGGGGAGATTTTTTGGAGATAGAAATCGAGGGTGCAATGGATTAGAGAAGCGGAAAGAAACACGAAGTTTTTTCATAAATCAACTTTGGATCACATTTCACATAACAAAATTTCAAAACTCAGATATACAAGGGAAAGAGCTCGTCTCCCACAAAGAAATGGAATTTGTCCTAGTTCAACACTTCCTTAGCATAGCAAAGGAGCTTCTCTTTGATAGATCATGGTTCATTAACAATTTCACAAAGTACATTCCCAAGCTCATAACTGGGGAAGACAATCACAACCTTAATGGGTCAATGTTTGAACATGAGGTCAGTGAAGTTACCAATGAGATGCAAAATGGGAAAGCTCTTGGTCTGGATGGGTTCAATGTCGACTTCAAAGCATGCTAGAAAATAGTCAAATAAGACATCCTTGATGTTGTGGAAGACTCAACAAGATCCAAAACGGTTTTGAAGGCTCTCAATGCCTCCTTCATAGCTTTGATTCAAAAGTAGGAAAAGGCTATGACACCAAACATGTTCAGACCCATAGATTTATGTAATGTGGTGTACAAAATTATTTCCAAAGTGATCGCTAACAGACTTAAGCCCCTTCTTCTAGCTCTTATCTCAGAGGAGTAAATTGATTATGTGGAAGGAAGACAGATTCTCAATAACATCATAGAATCTCACGAGGTGGTACACTTTCTTAAGAGTAATAAGCAAGCTGGTATGATCACACAACTTGACCTAGCGAAAGCATATGCTAAGCTAAGTTTGGCTTACATCAGGGTAGTGCTAAGAGCTTATGGTTTCGACCAGAACTGGATTATATGGGTTGTGGCCCTTGTGTCCATGGTTAGCTTTTCAATCCTAGTTAATGGCTCACCCTCTAGAACCTTTATGCCTTCTAGGGGTCTCAAACAAGGAGATCCACTCTCCCCCTTTCTCTTTGTGCTCATGATTGAAGGGCTAGGCAGAGGGATCGAAATGGAAAATGATGAAGGAAGAATCTAGGGATTGAAACTTACCATAGATGGTGTTGCTTCATCACATCAACAATTTGTGGATGACACTATGCTGCAAGGTATTCCCATGGTTAAGGAAGCCAAAGATTAAAGATAAATTAGGAGCAATTATGTGGAAAATTCCCGACGACCTTCCTTTGCTCCAGGATGCTTGCATACTGATGCAGTTGGGTCTATATTCTCTGGTTCCCCAAGGCACTAGCAAGGGTGTGAGTAAAACAATTGTTGGTAAAGATATCTAGCAACCTCCTCCTCCTGGTTTTTTGAAAATCAATATAGACGGGGCGTCTAAGGACAACCTAGGGATGGCTGGATATGGCACTATCATAAGAGATGAGGAGGGGCACATAAAGAATATCTTCCATATTCATTTAGGGACTACCACAAATAACATTGCAGAGCTTATGGCCTTAGAGTAGTGCCTGGAAGTCTTGATGGAGGCAAATTTACGCAACACCATCACTGAAGCAGACTCTGAACTAGTCATTAATGCGGCCAGGAAAATGTGTAATGGAACGACACATGGAAAAGTGTTGAAATATTGGAGGCTCCCGCAGCTCTTTCAGCATATTCCTTCCCACATGGAAACCCTGAGAATAGACAACTTTGTTCATGTGAGAAGGAAATCCAATCTGTTAGCTGATCGTTTGGCGAATGAAGTTGTGCTATGTAAGGAAAGCTATATTTGAGATGACTAGGAGTCTATATCTTCCAGTAAATTGTGTGATGATTGTCAACACTAGGCAACCAAAGACATGGTGAATCTCTAGACCAATGAAGAATGAGTAGGAGGAAGACCAGTGGGAGATGAAGGAATGGCAGAACCCCGAAGTGAAGAGAAATATGAAGAGGTAAGAAGAAGAAATTACATAAACATGAAGTGAAGAGAAGGATGAAGAGGTGGGGTAATTATGCATAGGAGTCGTTAGATCATGGAAGATCAACGGACATAATTCATGGAAAAGATAAGCGAGAGTAGCGTGAGTAGGACAGGGTGGAAGTCCTTGAACCTAATTGAAGTGTTGCATTATTCCTGACCGTTGATCTTATTTCTTTGAGCTGACTTCACTTGCCATTACGGGGGTACAACTACCCGTAACTATGTGCTAGTTGAATATCTGGAAACCGTAGGTTTTAAGCGTCCTCGATCATTGAATGGATATCAGGTTTTAAAGTGGAGGGAGGTTAAGTCTAAGAGAAGATCCAACAATTATAGACCAAAGGTTCATTTTCTTTCTCGAGTCCAAAAAGCATTTAAGTGGTTCGCAAGTTTCCGGTGCGTTTCTTTTTGATTGGATATCGAGTTTCAAACTAGAGGGAGGTTAAGGCTAAGAGCAAACCCGAACTTTTATAGACCAAAGGTTCATTGTCTATTTCAATTCTGGAATGCGGTTAAGTGGTGCATAAGTTTTCGGCGCAATGCTTTTTGATTGGATATCGGGTTTCAAAGTGGAGGGAGGTTAAGGGTAAGAGCGGACTTGAACTTTTATAGATGAAAGGTTCATTGTCTATATCAGGTCCAGAGAATGGTTAAGGGGTACGCAAGCTTCCGAAGAGATGTTGTGTCAACCGCCGAATCAAGTACCAGACCGACGATGAGGATTTATTCATAGTTAGTCTTTCAGTAAAAGAGGGTAATTTTTTTTCGTTGTGTAATGTTTAGGGTATTATTGACTCTGTTGTTTTTTTATCAACAATTCTATCTTCTACTCGTCTTTACACTTGTAAAGATGTGTACCATATGTAATTATGTTTTACGGTTAATGAAGGCTCCACTCTTACTTGACCAAAAATAAAGAAATGAAATATTATTAAAAACTTAAAACAGAGTTTGCGAATAAATAAATAAATACTTTACACGTTGATACTCTCATATAATATTATAACAAAAGTAATATTGGTTTAATGTAAAAATAAGAAATAACGATTAAAAGATTATAAAGTTTTTAAGGAAAAATAGTTGGTAACTTTGATTTGAAAAGAAAACTTCAGACTTGAAGAGATGGTTGAATTTGTTTATGAGGAATAAGAATAATTTGTAAAAAAAATATTATATATATATATAGGATTGATTTTCATAAGTTTTACCATTTTAATTTTTATCAAAATATTTATAATTTAGAGTAACATTTTTTTTACTAAATGTGGTTTATTGAGTGGGTCTAACCTTAAAGGTATCCAGAGGAGTTCGCCATATAACTAATTAGAGCTCAACCAACCTAAAATAATAATAAATATATGTTTGGAATAATATTGGTTATTCAATGTAACAGATTTTTATAGAATAAGATTAATTAAAACTTTGGCTACCTAAATTAAGTTTAGTTTTTCACTCAGGTTCAATTTATTTAATGTAATTAAGGTGGTATTTCTTATTTAATATAGTTAATTGCTATATCCTAAAAATGATAGAATTGCTAGTTATTCGGTGTTTCTTTTAAATTTTCATTTATATTTATCCTTAAATTAATAAATAATAATTTTAAGGTTAAAATTAAATTTATAACTCAATTAAAAAACATATGAATTTATAATCTTTTTATTTATCTTATTTTTTAAAATTGAAATAGTGTATTGAGAACTTCACATAGCTAAACTAGTATCCATAAATAATATTTCAATTGGTATTACTTGAATTAAATCATTAACTAAAGACATTCACGTATTAGAATTGACATATAATCATGAAACATAAAAATAGCATCCTTGAATTCACAAATTCTAACAATAATGAAGCGAAAGAAATTGAAGCACCAAGGAAGTTTAATTACTAATGACCTTGTTATTGTTTTGCGGTCGAAATCCTCTCAAATACGATTACAAAAAAGCGTATAGTAAAGTGACTCCTATGTTTATTAATGGTAAATTAACGTAAATCATTTAAATATTTTATTTTATATATAATTTTTGATAAAAATATAATGATATAAATTGACTGCTAAGTCTACAAAGGCATACATACTCTACTCCCTTTGTTTGAACTTGTGATCTCTTAGGAGGAAAACATATGCTCTTACCATTAGCCCACTCACGCTGTATAAAATAATAATTTTTAAAAGTTTGATATATATATATATATATCTTTATTCGTCAAGGTAGAAAATAATAATAGTTGAACCGAGAACGAGAATTAGTATGAGATCGATTATCCTACTATAAAACTGTTCGTAAGAATAAATTTGCAAAAAAATAATAATAATTTTTGATAAATTAAAAATATGTTTTAATAAAAAAATCAATTTTTTTTTTATTAATATAGATTTTATTTTAATTAGTTTTAAATATTTTAAAACTAAACGTTTAGATTATTTAATAATGATAAAGAATGATACCTTTAAAGGATAGTTTAATTTGTTTAGTTTTTATTGTTATGTATCTTGTTAATTGGGAGGTCACGACTCAAATCTCTTTGATGCCTTTGGGATTTGGCCTGACTAGATAAGTTTTCAATTATATCCCTTCGGGTGAATCTGCCCAAATTATTACTCGAATGTAATAACGAATGTAACAACCACTCAGTAAAACTCTATGCTTGAAAGTTGCAATTAGCATAATTATATAAATAATACAAATATTGTAATAAAACCATGTATGATCGGTTAGCAGTCCGAATCTAGATCGCTTATTCATATGTCCTCTCAGATTAAACATGGGACAATTTAATGTATCGAAAATCATATGGCTAACCAAGCCAAAGTGTCATATAGACATTAGGTGCCACGGTAACATATCTCCATCATGTTGAGATTTTCTGTTAATTAAATTTGTAAAAAATCTAATGAATGTGACAACAATAGGATTTGTTGTTAAATTAGCTCCATTCATTCCTGATGAGGAGTTATTGCATCCTATATTTGTTGTGAGTGAATTTATGATTCAGTTTTCTACTCCTAGCTATAAAAATGTAAGCTCGTAGAGGATATATGTGATGAGAGGGTGTAAGAAATTATGTTGTTGTAATCTCTTGTTCAGTAATAAGATTGTCGATGCCTCTGTTTGGTGGACGTATCCCAGATTGGTTGGGTGAACCACGTTAAAATATATGTGTCTTCATGTTGGTTTATGCTGTGCATGATTATTTTTGTTTTCCGCTGTGATTTTTGCTCTTACAAGTGGTATCAGAGCTTCTGTTGTTGAGCTAGTACATGTGTGGCGTCTGTTGCCTGTGCCAGAGAGGCTGAGAGGCCAAGTCTGCTGCGTGTGACAGAGACGCCGGCGGTGAGTCTGCATCAGCGCAACTACACAGTGTCGTGGGCTAAGTTTAGACTGGTGATTGGTTGTTTAAATGACACTAGTGGCCATGGACCATTTTTTCTGTGTTTAAGTCGGTTACTACTGCAGTGTTGAACAGGCGGTGGACTTCGAGCCAGGAAGTGTTGAACAGTGCGGGGAACTGCGTGGCTGTGGCTGTTGATTGTCCACGCAGACTTATGCAAAGACTAGAGCTATGCAAAGTGTTGTTAACCAGTGAATTTGGAGCGGTGAAAGGTAGCGGCATGGTGTTTTCAATTTTTATTTTTTTTTTGTAAAATTGATTATTAAAATGCCATTGAATTGTTGACATCGATTTTTAAACTGTCGCTGTTGAAATGATTATTAAACTGTCGGTGCTAAAATGATTATGAAACCACCGCTATTGAAATGATTTGGAACGTTTTATTACATTGGTATTTTTTTAGAAAAAACAAAAATGATTTTCAAATGGGCGCCTTTGTACATTAAATCAAATGGTCAATTTGAAGTTTTTGTAAAGGTGTTATGAAATGCCTTTGTTACAAAACAAAAGAAATGATTTGTATGTCTTGTATTATATATGATATTATATTTATATCATAGTTTGTTTTTTAAATTGTATTATGCCATGACATGATAAGGAAGAGGCATTTTATTATAAGGCAAAGGAATTTTAAATAAAAACTTCATTTACTAAAGGTTGCAATTGGAGATTTCGTGTGACACAACATGGCAAAAACTGAAAGTGCTCAATTTGAGATCGAGAATTTCAATGGCAAAAAAAACTTCGAGATCTGGAAAGTAAAGATGTATGATATACTCGTGCAACAAGCCGTGGCAAAGGCACTATTGGGAAAAACTAAAGAAACTTATACCGTGACAGATGAGGAATGGAGTGACTTGGATGAAAGAGCACTGAGCGGCATTCGACTGTGTTTGGCGGATGATGTTTTGTTTAACATCGTATCAGAGAAAACTGCTGCTGGTTTGCGAACAAAACTTGAAAAGATGTACATGACAAAATCATTAACCAATAGGATTCTTCTGAAGTAACAATTGTACAGTTTGCGCATGAAGGAAGGTACATCCATTACTGATCATTTGAATACCTTCAATACTCTCTTGGTGCATTTAGAAAGTATAGAAGTAAAATTTGAATCAGAAGATAAAGCTATAACTTTATTATGCTCATTGCTTGAGTCATGGGATCATTTTGTTACTTCTATAATTCTTAGTTCATCAGAAACCCTTGAATTTGATGATTTTGTTGGAGCTCTGTTGTCCGAAGAAACAAGGACGAGGTCAAATTCAGAAACCTCAACATCAGAAGCAATTATGGTCAGAGGTCGTTCTAAAGAATGACGCTTCAGTAAGCACAAAAACTCGCGTTCAAAATTGAAAGGGAAGAAGAGTAAGGTAAAGTGTTGGTTTTGTGGCAAATCGGGACATTTGAAGAAGGACTGTTGGAAGAGACAGCAAACATCTAAAGAAGACTCTTCGACAGAGAAGAAAGAAGCAAACACGACAGATACAGGTTCGACACCCATTTCAGGTATGAGTGATGAAGTGTTATCAGTTAGTTTGTCCAATCATGATCAACCCTGGCTGTTAGATTCTGGTGCATCCAATCACATGTGCATTCATAGAGAATGGTTTAAAACTTATAAATCCATCAATGATGGAGTAGTTTACATGGGAAATGCTGTCACATGTAACATTGTGCGAATTGGTAGTATCCAAATTAAAATGTTTGATGGGACAAATAAAATTATAACTGATGTAAGACAGGTACTTGAACTAAGAGAAAACCTTATTTCACTAGGAGTACTAGACACTAATGGATATAAAACTTTTATTCAAGGTGGAGTAATGAAAGTTTATAAAGGAATTTTACTAGTAATGAAAGCAAAGAAGGTTGGAAATCTTTTTCAGTTAGAAGGAAGAACATAATCAGTTCATGCTCTTACAGTATCTGAAAACGACAGTAATTCTATTCATTTATGGCATCAAAGGTTGGGCCATATGAGCGAAAGAGGTTTAAAGATTTTATCGGATCGTAAGTTACTTCCTAGTTTAAAGTCAGTTAAGTTAGATTTCTGCAAACATTCTATATATGGGAAACAAAGCAAGCAAAAGTTTAAAACTGGAAAACATACTAGTAAGGGAATCCTTGATTATATCCATTATGATGTTTGGTGTCCATCTCCTACAACCTCATATGGAGGATCGTCATATTTTGTATCTTTTATTGATGATTTCTCTAGAAAACTGTGGGTCTACATGTTAAAGAAGAAGTCTAATGGATTCACAGCTTTCAAACAGTATAGAGCATTAGTTGAAAAGAACACTGGTCAGCAGTGAAATGGGTGCTTCGGTATCTGAGAGGCATAAGTGATTATTGCATCACTTTTAACAGAAGTAGTGAATTGGTTTGTCGATATGTTGATTCCGATTTTGCGGGTGATTTGGACAAGATAAGGTCAACTTCAAGGTATGTTTTTACTCTTGCAGGTGGAGCTATTAGCTGGATGTCAAAGCTACAGAACATTGTTGCTTTATTTACTACTGAAGTAGAATACATCGCTGCTTCACATGCTTCCAAAGAAGCGATTTGGTTGAAAGGTTTGTTTGGTGAGTTTGGTAGTTTACAAGACAACATAAATTTATTTTGTGATAGTCAAAGTGCAATTCATTTGGCTAAGAATCCGGCCTATCATAGTAAATCAAAGCATATAACTATCAAGTACCATTTTGTAAGACAGGTTATTACTGAAAGGGGAGTCTCTCTTGAAAAAGTGCATACAAAGGAAAACTTTGGAGACATGTTCACGAAACCAGTTTTGTTAGAGAAGCTACGTTGGTGTCTGACTTCTCTTGGCTTGCAGAAAAGATAAAATAATAATAGAATAGGGTATCAGGCTAATTGTTGTCAAGTTGGAGATTGTTGAGATTTTCTGTTAATTAAATTTGGAAAAAATCTCATGAATGTGACAACAATAGGATTTGTTGCTAAATTAGCTCCATTCACTCCTAATGAGGAGTTATTGCATCTATATGTGTTGTGAGTGAATTTATGATTAAGTTTTCTACTCCCAGCTATAAAAATGTAAGCCTGTAGAGGATATATGTGATGAGAGGGTGTGAGAAATTATGTTGTTGTAATCTCCTGTTGAGTAATAAGATTGCCAATGCCTCTGTTTGGTGGATGTAGCCCAGATTGGTTGGGTGAACCACGTTAAAATCTTTGTGTCTTATGTTGGTTTATGCTATGCATGATTATTTTTGTTTTCCGCTGTGATTTTTTCTCTTACACATCACATTAACATTGGCGGTTGGTGAATTTTTACCCGGCTATAGTTGTTGGATAATGAGAGGGAGATCGAACGGTGGATGCTCATGCAACAGAAAATTGTTGAATTGCGATGATAATTAAAACCTCGTGGTGGCATTCCGATAGATTGTGACAAATAATCTAACAACCAAGATTGAATCGGTCTGGTCACCGATATGTGGCTTGCAATTTGATCTCATTCGAATTGGATCTGCTTCATACGATCCAAGTTGGCTTAATTGAATCTCGGGCCTCGGTCATCTTTTCACCATGTAGCACAATGGCTAGTGGCAACTATGCATGGGGTTGTTGTGGTTGAGTTCAACACGGTGTGGATGTCAAGTCCTGAACACATTTAAGATCACTGGAGTACGTTGTGAGACGTACTGTTGAATTAGTGTCCATGGAGGAATCAATGTTCGTATAGCTGTGAGATTAGTTTATAATTATCACAAACCAATGGAATGTGCCTTAATATTGTTTTAAAAAATCACGTTGAATGCGATCTTGTATTAGGTTTCATCGACATGGTCATTAGGAATTCTTTAAACTATAAACTCGGGAATTTGATTAACACTGTTTCTTCTTTTCCACAAACAACTTATTATCCCCGTCGTTGGGAGGATATAACACATTTCATAATCCGTTGGTTTTTAAATACAATTTAGTTGACCAAAAATTAAACTAGAATGTGTAATGTTAACATTAAAACACAAATAAATTTATTTTGTTAATTATTTTAATTCTTGTTTTTTGGATTCTGATTGGTTAATACTATTTGGTACTTATTTTGCAATGATGTTTTCACTTTCATTTACAATAATGCAGTGTATTGTCATACTTTGGTAATACTTTTGCAATATGACATGTGTTATTGGTTCGGATGATATGACTTAGAGCTTTGAGAGTTTGTACAATAAAATAATGAACGTTTTGTATGGCATTACTATCGCTATGAGAAACCTATAATCTCTATTATCTTATACCATCACTATGGATTATATAGTCACACAAAGAGACAAAAAGAAGTACATTGGGACCCACTACAAATCGAAAGTCGAGAATCCTCACCCCACTTGCACTATGACATTGCTCCAATGACCAACCTTCGACTACGATAAGCCAACTATTACTTCGGAGCTGACTTTTGACTAATCGAGTCCATTAGATCAGTTAATGAGAAATATAAGTTACAACCTTGGTAATATCCTAATATATTTAAAAGTTTAAATTCATCCATATTTGGACCATGAGGTAGATGGATATAATAACGATTATGAGGATGTCTTCGATTTATCTGTAACTAGAATCAATTTCTCCACAACTAGAAATGAAAATATTATCTGTGAAATATGAAACTTGAACCCTATTCATAACCTTTCTCTCATTGATCGCCATCTCTTCTCTTCGTACACACATTGTATAGCTATTTTCATACGGAAAATTCACAGCAATATGGTCAAAGGTCAACTTGGTTCCTTGGTTTCAATGACGAACTACTATAACCACTAAAAAGTGCTCAGGTTAATCCATGGAGGAAGTACTTCAAGAGCAAAGATTGGGTTATGTCGTACATAAAGAACATTATACAATGAGATTATATCTAGCAAATATTATTTTCCAATAACAAATGATTACTTTGAAGGATATCCTTGTTAAAATCAATTATTTACATTCGATCCATGTTGAGAAGACCCCGTCCTTGTGAGAAATAATTATTAGTAAAGGAGGTGCTTATGTCACGAAAAACAAAGCTTAAATCTAGTGTCAGATTCAAAGCTAGTGTTAAATATTTCAAATTAGCTTACTATGCTCCTGAATATCATAACAAAAGTATGGATATCTTGGTAGCATTCCAAGTAACTCCTCAACCAAGGTGCCACCCAAGGAAGCAAAAGTAGCAGTAGTTGTTGAATATTACACCAGTACACGGAGCATTATTTGGACCAATGGACTTACTAGTATCGATCGTTACAAGGGGCGATGTTATGACATCGAGCATGTTCCTAGAGAGGATAATCAATATATTGCCTATGTAGCTTACCACATTTTTGAAGAAGTTTCTGTTACTAACTTGTACACTTCCATTCTAGGTAAGGTACTTGGATTCAACGCCCTACAGGCTCTATGTTTGGAAGATTTGCATATTGCCCCTACTTATTCCAAAACTTTTCAGGGTCCACATCATGGTATCCATGTTAAAAGAGATAAATTGAGAAAATATGGTCGTCCTTTATTGGAATGTACTATCAAACCAAAATTAGGTCTATTAGCCAAAAAATATGGTAGAGTAGTTTACGAATGTCTCCATGGTGGACCCGATTTTAGTAAGGATGATGAGAACATAAATTCCCAACCATTCATGTACTGGAGAGATTGTTTTGTCTTTTGCGTGGAAGAAATTTATATGGCCCAGGTTGAGACAGGTAAAATTAAGGGACATTATTAGGATTCTGTTGGATACCTATACCAATAGGTTTCATATTTCATAATTGGCAAATTCAAATGCCAAATATGCTCTTCTTTGCTGGTACAAAGATCCCATATTTTCAAGGTAAAGCAAGGTGTGTACATGCCTTCATGTCTATCAAATTTTGATGGATGATCCAAAAGCCTAATCTGGATCATGCCATGTTTCAATTTTTCTGTTGTAGAATAGAGAAAGAAATCTGTCCAAACTATTTAATCTTGGCAGATCAATAGTTAGGCAGAGAAACTAAGGTTCCCAACTGCTTAATCTGGGGCCTTGGAAGAAATAAGGGTAGTACTAGATAGGAAATCAAAGGGAAAAGCCAATGGAAAAGAAAAGGCACATAAAGGGTCTGCAAGTCCAAGTGCACCCTCCAAGAAGAAACAAAAAATGCTAGGCAAAATAGTTGGGTAGGTAGATGGGGTTGCAGAAGTGGTGTTCCTTCCAAACTGCATTTTGCTAATCAAATACAAGGAAAGGAACATAGTGAAGCATGTCTAACTTCCCTTTTTCCTGATTCATAACTCATTACGAACCTCCCTTCACCAGTTGTGATTATGAGAGAATTCAAGGTTTTATGGTGGTCCTTATGCTTTTAGAAGCCACATTTCTTGTGTAAAGTTCTTTTCATTTTGATCTACTCCCTAAGCTAAGTTGTTTTCAAGAAAACTTAGTAGTATTACTCCTCATTCACCTTCTCCCCCCATATTAACCTCTAACTTTATTATCTAGCTCCCTATGTTTCCCTTTCCCTACTATTATAACACCATGGTGTATAAACCCTAAGCATTTTATAAATACCCCCTCCTTGGCATTATAGCCATATGTTTTACTACTAGGGAGTTGAATTAACATTTGGTTAGCTCAAGAACCCAAGCCTAATCTCTTATCTCCCCAGAACTCACTGGCCCATTCAATCCTTCACTTTGCCTAAAAACCCTTTAAAAAACCCTTTTTGCACCCTTATACCCGCTCAAAAGCAAAATATACGCAAAAACCCATTTTCTCCGCCTTATCCTAAGGTCGGGACCAATTTGCGCCTTTTTTATGAAATCCCATTTAAAAACCCGCTTATCCTAAGTTTTTAATACCTTAAGCGATGTTGAGAAAAATCATTGATAAACCATAGTTTCGCCTTTTTCCAAAGTTCATGGCTATTTATGATTTAACAAAGAAATACATTGCAAAACCATCGAATTCTTTAATATTTCGAAGGGTCCCGCTAGGCACAAGTTCCAAAGAAAATGATATTTTAATCCCCGCCCGATGACTGTATCCTCCGTACAGAACCCTGGCCCGATGACAGTCCCATCAAGCCTTTCAAATCCAACGGTCGACGCGAAAGTTCGGACCAGCCCCGATGTCCGATAGTTATCGTCCGATATCTGTCAGACGCTGATGTCACGCGGGGTCAACGCGTCGCCTCCAAATTCCATCAGAGCCCCCTCTGACAGATTCCTCGCCGTATAGGAGGTGGTCCGATATCGCGCCACCTGTCTGCCGATGTCAGCGCCCCCTCACTGCCTGCATCAGCGCCACGACCGCGCGCCCTGTCCACCATTGCGCCACCTGTCCGCCACCTCACCGCCCGCGTGGACCAGTCATAGGCCGCCACGTCACCTGATGACGTCATCCAACCCAGACCCACCTGGTGACGTCATACTGACGTCATTTAAAAAAGGCGCCAATGACTCGAAAAAGCCATATTTCGTCAATTTTTGCACGTTTTTTGCACTTTTTGCAAAAAACGTTGCTGCGCCCTCTGCATGCGTTTTACGACCAAAACTTCACCAACCTGCTCGAAACAACCAGGAGCTCTTCAGCGTGCCTACCCACCTGCTTTTCCGACGTAGGCCATCAATTTACCAGGTATTTGTCCGTGCAAACTTCTCTGAAACCTGGTTTTCCTCTGTAATAGCAAAAAATCACTGTGAGCACAGAAAACGCATAAATTCACCATAAAATTACCTGCACCCAGCTCCCTCTTGAAAAATTAACGGTCGAAATTCACTAGCCGAGTCATTTTAGACTGAATTTTCACTGAAAACCCGCATCTTTCGTTCGCGCAGTCGTGAAATAAAACTCGGAACCTACACTCAATTGTTGAGAAAGGTCTACTAAAGACTAAAACTTGCCTCCTCAAGGAACCAAAACAGTGTTTCAGTTGCTGTGGACTTGCCCTGTTACCCTTCATTCTTCAAATTTACCTTTGTACTCAGGCAATGCTCTTTACTATTGCCCAGTCTAAGAAACAACAGTTTATTTTCCAAACAATCCAAGTAACCATGGAGACTCTAGTTGCACCAGTTCCCATCAATGTTGCTCCTTTAAATGCCCCACAGAGAGAATTGGAGTGGCATGATTTGACAGACTTGGACTACCAAATCTCAGAAGACTCCTCATCAAAATGGAAGTTCCACCTTCACCTGCTGAATGAGCTTAAGGCCAAACATAAGGATGGGATAGACATACTAGGCATTTGGGATTCCTTCCTCCCAATATTCAGGCTCCCTCAGGTCAACCAATTCCCTGACCTGATTCATCTATGTGCTATCTGCTATGACCCCATGCAAAGAGTTGTGCTTGACCCTTCAGGCTCAGTGGTATTCTACATAACCCCTGAGGCCATTAGAGAGATGCTGCAGTTCAAGACCCAAAAGAAATTGGTCCCCTTGTCTCTATTGGATTTGATCAACCAAGGAGCTAAGATGCTAACAGATGCACAAATCCTAAAGCTCAACCAATTGTTCATTACAAACTCTGACACTGTGCTGCACCCTCCTATTTTTGATGGCTACCTCAATCAACTAGGTATAGATCTTGCATACATGATCAGTTCCATTTTGGGGTACAAATCACTTGAATTTATTGATGAAACTATGCTAGTAATGATGACTATGTTTTCCCCTGGCAAGAGTCCAATCTATTATGATTATGCCACATATATTTCAGATAAGATGCATGAGCAGTTCTTGAACCTGTCAAGAGAGAAGGTGTTCAGATACACCTCCTACATCTACCACCTCATTCTATATTATCAACATGAGAAGTTCTACTTTGATTTTAAGAGAACAGATGCAGAAGGCAATCCAAGGTCAGTGGTGTATTGGACCTTAGTGTTTCATAACAGCACCTACTCTCCATATACCTACTATGAGTTCATATACCTCTTCATCCACCCAGCCATATCTTTATTCCTAAGCTCGCCTCCTCCAAGACTGACTGATGAGATGCAGAGGATCCTGTAGTTATCCAAGGCGTACAAAATAGGGGATTGGTACTATTACCAACACTACACCGTGATCAGAATATATGGGTGTGAGTTACCCCCATACAGATTGCCCAAGTATGTGCCTATGAGACTATTTTCCCTTGAATATTTCAGGCAATTGGGGAATGCTGATATGGTGCACTTTGCAGGCAAGGGCAAGAAGGCACAGCTAAAGGTAAAAAGCCAATTGGGCCACCTTGTCTTGAACAAAAGGGAAGGCTGGAAAGAAGCTGATAGAAAGCTAGAATGCCTTGGCCTGAAAGCCAGCTTCCCTTGGAAGCCCTATGACCTTAATCATTCCATATAATTCAAAAGGCTAAAATATAAGCTCTCTAGCTATGAACATGTGAGTTTTCCCCACATTGAAAAATTTGCCAACCAACCAAAATGGAAAAGGGGCACACTGGAGGAACCGGTCA
Organism: Pinus taeda; assembly: GCA_000404065.3. Taxonomy (NCBI): domain Eukaryota; kingdom Viridiplantae; phylum Streptophyta; class Pinopsida; order Pinales; family Pinaceae; genus Pinus; species Pinus taeda. The sequence goes on along the minus strand of APFE031354110.1, from coordinate 13,280 downwards.
CACAAGAAGAATTGAATGAAAGAGCGAGAAGGCATCTTCTGAAAATGGCTGACTTGGAATCTCCTCCACAGGTATTCGCTCTGCTAAAGCCTCAAGCAGGAGCAGCTGCCTCATCATCTACAGCACATCAAGAGGCAGTCTAAACCACAAGCCAAGCTCAGAGCAAAGGCAAGGAGAAGGACATGGAAGGGCAACAGGCACAACAGGGACAGGTGCAGCCACCCCAACAGGTACAGCAGCAAAAAGAGCAACAGGTACAGGGGGAACAGACATCAGAGGCCCCAATGGCCACACAACAGCAGCCAGCACAAATGGCACCCCCAAGGCAAGATTCAAGGATTGACTCCTCCGTCCTCCAAACCCCTCAAAGGGAGGACATGAACAGAAAAAGAGACAGAGAAACTACCCTTAATGCATCACCAAACCAAGGGGAGAAGAGGCAAAGACTAAACCCCTTCTCTGAAGAAGAAATGCCAATGGGGCAGACTTCAGGAACAGGCTTGCCCAGCATGGAGGCCTCAGCCAGCTCCTTCCAACAGGAGCAAGACAGGGCAGCAGTAGGAGAAGTGAGCTCCTCAGGACAAAGGAGGGAAGGTGAGAAAAGCATCAAGCAGCAGTTTAAAGACATCAAAAGCAGAAATGAACCATTAAAGCTGCAACTATATAATCACCTATTGAAAATGGCTCCTACAAACCAGCAAAGGCTCATGTCTGCATATGATGCACATGAAGGAAGAATGATCATGAGCCATTTTACACCAACAGTGCAGCAAACACAATCAGTTGCAGATTATATCAGGACCAACCTGGAGGTCCTGTCCAAAGACATCCACCCAATGGATCAAATAGAGTTTCACAAACAAACGGGTGAGATGGTCTATGCCACATTGGCAGATAAGACCCTAGTGAACTATAGGCTGCAAAATAGCCTAAATAACACCGCTGCACAGCTTGAGCAGGAAAGGGCTTCCTCTCAAGCTAAGGACAATAGGATCAAAGCTCTGGAGGAAATTATAATAGAGCTTGGGCATGATCCCAAAGATGTTAAAGGAGTGCAAGAAATCCTGAAGCTGAGGGATGCTGATATGGCAGCATTAAAAAATATGTTAAAAATCCCAACAACTCTTCATCCCCAAACAGAAGAGGTTGCCCAGCTCAGGCAAGAGAAGTATGCAGCTGCTATGCTCATGACATTGTACAAAGAGCTCATCCACACTCAAGAAAAGCTGCAGGAATCAGAAGCTACCTTGCAGGTAGCATTACAGCAGAAGGAGGCAGGGCAAACCTCACAACCTCCTCCACAAACAATAAATATTGAGGAAATCGCTCAAACCACTGCCCCTCCCACCCAGCAGGTACAACAGGCAGCACCATCCACCTCAGCACAAACAAAAGAGCAGGCTGAAAGTCTAGACATGCAGAAGCTGAGGAATGAAATTCAAGTCTTGGTGTCTCAGATGTCTGAGCTAAATCAAGCCAAGGACAGTCTGGAAAAAATCAATGAAAAATATGACAAGTCCAAGCAAAATGTGGTTGAAAGAGAGAGGGAGGTAAAGCCTGTCAAGAAAAGGATAACTGATCTAGAAAAAGAGCTCACACTAGACAAGGTCACATCTGAGCTCAAAAGGGTCGTATGGGGCCATATTGGGCAGTCAATCACAGATCAGTGGGAGTATATTGAGGCCATCCTTGAGCAAATAACGCTCATTGGAAAAGCACATAGAGAAATACAAAGGGAAAGGGCCTCTCTAGGCAGTATGCCTGAGATTGCCACTAGAATGATAAATGTGATAAACTACAGAACAAACTCCGAGCTCATTAAACTGGGAATTGGAAACACGAGAGAGACCATCTCACTGATAAAAAGGGTCCTGACACTGAGAAACCTGATCCAGACCCTGGAAAGAAGAGTCCAGGATATGCAAGCAGACATCAACAAGTTCCAGAACAGGTTTATGGCATTGCAAAACAGGGGTCTACCTAGCCTGCTGGAGCCATCAGGAAAGTTGCGCTCACATGAGAAATATGCTAAGAGAGTGAGCACTTTTGCAGGAAATCAGATTTCAGAGGCAGCCAGTTCATCAACAGAAACAGGACCAATAACAGGGCAGACCCTCTTCAACAGGGTAGAAAGTCTATTTTTTATTATGAATGAAATCACACATTTGTTTGATGAGCCTCCCCATTTTTACAAGTATACAGAGGCCGATGAGACCATGGGGTCAATTTTGAAGCATCAATTACCTACACTGGATGTGTGGGAAAATTTGATACAACTACTGTTAAATCAAAGTCAGTAATTATGATATTACTTTTTGGAAATATTTAAATCTTCATACACAGGAAGATAAAGACACATCAGCAGGTATGCAGAAAGAGGCTGAGCCAACTCAGCACAAGTACTCGGCCAGCACAACAGCACGAGCAGTCACAGGTGACAGGGCCGAGAAGCTATAGGAAGACACAACTGCACAGACATGTCATTCATCAGTTATAACAAAGCGCTCAACCGACTCCGTGAGCTCGAGAGGTCAAAATTGTTCTGACAGGAGTTAAGAGCCTTTAAAGTTCATTAAAGATTGTAATAACTTTCTATCTGCAATTTCTGTACGAGTTAAAGAAGATATTTTCCCTCTCAGATGACTCAATGCCTCAGATATTTTGTATGAGACCGCTATATATTCCCCCTCGCATTTGTTAGCAGGGGTTGGGCATTGGATGTAAGAAATCTTTTCATATCTATTCTGCTCCTCTTCTACTGTAATTCTCAGAGAAATAATACAAAGGATGATGGAATTTCCAAAGCTCTGTGTTATTTGATCTTGTCTGGTGCTTAGCTGAAAGTTGCAGGATTCCTGCGTATCTCATGACTCAATAAGTTTCACTTATACCTCTTTGTTATATGTTTGTTGATCTTTCACATATGTTTCATGTTTCCATGTTTGAACTGTTAATAGCAAGGAGGAAGACTAGTTCAGGATTTAATCACAGATTACCCTGAACTCAATCTAAGCTGTTTTAAATGTCTTTTCTTCTGTTATGGTAATGAAAGTGTAATTCTTAATTGCTACCTTTCACACTATATCATCACAGTGATTTATTATTTCAGGAATTCAAGTTTGCTCCTGAGGAATACATCCATTTCTCACATCCCATCTTAGTGAAAAATTCTTAACTGCTTTTCACTGGTTGTTTACACTCCATAATCACAATTTAAAGTTTGTTTCATGAAGTATTTAAACGGCCCTGTAACTCCAGCTGCATCAAACCCAAGATTTCAAATAACCAACAGCCACAGACTCCATTGCCCAATGGATTAATCTTACCTGCAGAGAATAGTTTAAAAGCTTCAGAAAGACATCCTCCCAACCAAACATAAATCAAAGAAACCTTCACTTCATAACTAGCCTAAAATCTCCATAGAACAGAGACAAACCTTACAGAGAGAGCCCTCTCTGATTAGAGCTAGGCTAGAAGCTGTAGTCCAAAGATTGGTTAGTGGTTACCCTGGCCGTATTCCCTTGGGAGTCATAGGGAACAACCTGGGTGTTAACATAAATGGCGACTCCGCTAGGGAACTCTTCAGGATTTAGAAAATACTCTATGTCTACTAAAAATTGCACTTAAAACCTTAATATCAGTCAAGAAGCCTTTAAAGCTATTTCTGCACCAACTCCTGCAGCCTCAAGGAAGAGTTGATTCAGGTAATCTTTATACTCATTTAGAGATACATAGAGCCTTTCAAAATCCTGTCCAGTCCTTGCTATATAAAATTTTCCTAAAAAACTCAAAAAGACCAGCTCAGAAGTTGGCTCCCAAAAAGAATCTTCGGTACACTAGGGAAAATCCTGACCCAAAACCCCCTACTCTCTTTGAGAATCCTAATACAATCCCCAAAATTATCAAGAAGCAGCAAGGGCCAGACAATCTTGCTGACCTAAGTCCAGAGACAGTTCACCCCAACCCCATCTCCACTCCAATCAAGGTACTTTTTCGTTCCACCCCTAATTCCCCTAGTTCTCCATCCACATCTCAAAGCCCTCCACCCACATCCTCGTCCCCCACACATACTCCCTTGGCCAACACTCTAAGTTCTGCCATACCTATTACCCCTGTGGTACCAATTGTTCCTTTTATCCCAGTTGTCCCTGTCAATCCCCAAACCTTGTGAATATGGCTATGAGATATGCACCTCTGCAATTACCTGCCAATCCTGTAGCTCTACCTCAGGATTACCAAGCCAAAATCTCATATTTTGACTCCACTGGCCCTTACTCTGCTATTCAACATTCCAAGAGAATGCAGGATCATTTTGAAAACTATGAAATAGATGATGAGAGTGTGAGGATGAGAATTTTTGTCTAAAGCTTAACAGGTGATGTTCGAACTTGGTTCAGATCACTTCCTGCAAATACCATCACAACCCCTGATGAGCTTTACCAAGCCTTAACCAACAGATGGGAGAAAAAGAAGGATCCCTTACATATACTTGGTGAATATGACGTGATTAAAAGAGGTCCCCAAGAGACAGTTCTGGAGTACTGTGCCAGGTTCAATAATGTATACAATGCAATACCCCAAAACCTAAGACCTCCCCCTGATTTGGCCTTATACAAATTCCCTGATGGATTTGACCCTGATATGGCTTATCAATTGAAAGAAAGAGCCACTCAAACCCTTGAAGAAGCACAGAAGGTTGCTGTCACAGTTGAGGCAAACCTAATAGCTAAGAGGAACAAGGCTAGATTAGAAAAAAGAGTTGCCTTTAAAGAGGAACCCTCAGCCTTTGACCAGAAATTGGATGCAATAATCTCTGGTATGAAGAGGTTGGGCGACAGGGTAGAATCTTTGGAGAGGAAGTCTTCATGGGAGGCACCACCGAATAACTCTAACAGGAATCCAAACTTTAGGAGAAATCAGAACCCAGGTGTGGGCAAAGCCAATACCGATCTAGAAATAAGATCTCCATTTCAAGAAAACTATGCTGAAATAGCCACTTCAGATGAGCAAGTGGATGATACCCATATCCACCAAATGGGCCTTGATGATGAGCACCAAGTCTTCCTAAGTCAAGAAGATAATGAAGATGAAGATAGTAAACAATTCCAAACCAAGTCAGGTGAGTCATTTGACTTCAATCAAGGCTATGACACCGCTGTTTATGAAGTCCATAAACAATACAAACTGAGAAGCAGGACTGTAAACATAACACAGCCTGGAACAACAAAGGATAGACTGCAGCCCAAGAGTGCCATAGTAACAGAACCAATGAATACAACTGATTCACTCACAAAGGAAGTAACTATTGAAGAAGTTACTGAACAAACACAGAAGCCACTAGCTACATCATCTGTACAGCCCAATCCAAGCAAAAAGCCTCAAGAGGTGAATGAAAAACACAAATATCAAGAAGAAAACTTACCAAGTAAAGAAAAGGTGGTCATCCACAACATTAAGGCCCAATTTGGAAAACCCTTTGACTTGGAAGTTGAAATCGGCAAACCAAAAATAGCCATTCCTCTTGCAGAGCTAGCCAAACATGACATCTATAAACAACAGATTGAGAAGTCCCTCCAACTCACTCAAAGCAAAGACAATGTAAATGTGTTGGATGACACCCCTGAATTACTGTTTGGTCCAGAGGTTGATGGGAAAGCAACAGGCACAGGGATATTACCATTTTATGTTAGCTTGCATATCCATGACAAGATATTACACAATGCAATGCTTGACTCAGGTGCCTCTCACAACCTAATGCCAAAATCTGTCATGGAAAGGCTGAATTTAGATATTACTAGGCCATATAAGGATCTATTCTCATTTGATTCCAGCCAAGGTAAGTGTCTAGGTGTCATAAAAGACTTATGTGTATCCCTGGTCCAATACCCAAACAAAACAATCTTGATGGATGTTGTTGTTGCTGATATCCCACCCAAGTATGGGATGTTATTATCAAGATCATGGGGGGCTAAACTTCAAGGGTCCCTTCAATTGGAGATGTCATATGCTACAATCACAGTCTTTGGTCAACCCAAGAGACTATACAAAGAATCGCTCATGAAGTACATGGTCAGCACTGAGGAAAAGCCTCAAAACTTCCCCATATATGCTGTCCATTCTGACATAGACTCATATATCCTTTTCAATGATAATACAGGTCACCCAAACAATGAAGAAGTTCAGACAATCAAAATAGATCAGCATATCAATGAAGGAAATCCTGACATACAAACATTGGTTAAGTCAAAAGATGGAAGTATTCAAGAGGACAAGTCAAATAATGATGAAACCAAGACACCTAAACAGGATCAGGAGTCTAATAAACAAACTGTTCCTCCAGAAACAAAGCTGATCCCACTAAATTAGAAGACTGTCCTAGAAGTCAAACTAAATAAACAACCTAAAATTCAACTCACAAGTCCAGACCATATAGATATTATTCAACCTCCCCTAAAACATGAGATCCTATGGTTCCTAGAATTCGATGGATCAGTTAACAAATTAGGGGCAGGGGCTGGAGGGTGGGTGCATAACAAACAAAACAACCATGCAGAGGGCCGAGCCTATAGACTAAACTTCAGGTGCACTAACACATGGCTGAGTATGAAGCTTCTCCTACTAGGCCTCAAGTTAGTACAATCCCTACAAGCCATGAAAGTGTCAATCTTAGGAGACTTAGACCTAGTTATCCAACAAGTGAAAGGCAATTTTGTTACCAATGACAAAGAGACTCAGGTCTTATAGGTCTGCTGCCACTGAGCTACTAGAGTCCTTCACTGAATTCCAGATTACCAAAATTCCTAGGGATCAGAACCTTCATGCTCATAGTCTAGCCACATTTGCAAGTACCTGTAAGCTGCCTTTTGAGCCCCATCACTGTTTCACAGCCGAAGTAAAACACAGACCATCTGTCCCAAACAATATTAAGGACTGGCAGGTGTTTGATGATGACATACAAATAAACAATTTTCTGACTTTACAGGAAGAGTTTTTAGGTCTAAACATAGACACTGAGACAACAAGTCAATCACAAATACTTGAGACAGAAAATCAACCACAAATACATGATAAACACAATAACCAAGCAATATCACCCAAAACAGCTAATCAAATGCTACATCCTACAATCTTCAACAAACACAACATACTAGAAATCCAACAAGCTAAATATGAGGAGATAGTTGATTATGAAACTGAGGTGATACAATTAAAGGATAATTTTCTTCCAATAGGTTTAGCTCCTTTGGAAGACATTTTTGGCTCCAATGATGTTCCCAATAAACCAAAATTGCAGCCCCTGAACACTACCATAGAAGAGCATAACATTGGGACGATTGAACAACCCAAAATCATAAAACTATCTGCTGCATTACCTCCTAACCAAAAGCCCAAATACATTGACCTTTTTAAGGAGTTTCAAGATGTGTTTGCATGGAGTTATGAGGATCTAAAATCCTATGACACCTATGTAATACAACACACTATCCCACTCAAGCCAAATCAGAAGCCCTTTAAACAAAAATTGAGGAGAATCAATCCTATGCTCCTCCTAGCAATGGAACAAAAGGTACAAAAAATGTTTCAAGCAGGCATTATAGCACCAATCAGATTCTCTGATTGGATTTCAAATCTAGTCCCCACAAGAAAGAAAACTGGTGAGATAAGGCTCTGTGTTGATTTAAGAAACCTCAACCAAGTATCATTGAAAGACAATTACCCTTACAGATGATCACATCTTGCAGAGAGTGTGGGGCCTAAGAATTCTTTACTTGATGGGGTTCTCAGGCTTCAACCATATCTATTCCATCCTGATGATCAGGACAAAACGGCTTTTACAACCCCATGGGAACCTTTAAATATTTTAAAATGCCTTTGGTTTGAAAAATGCAGGGGCTACATTCCAAAGAGCATGGACATGCTTTTTTAAAGAGATTCCATGACTTTCTTGTCATTTATTTAGATATCTCACACCTTTCTCCAAATCGACAGACCACTTAAACGATCTAAGCAGATATTACAACTTGTAGGAAATATGGAATTTCCTTAAATCCTAAGAAATCCTTGTTTGTCTGAGGAAGGTAAACTGCTGGGTCACATTATTTCCAAAGATGGCATTAGAATTGATCCAGACAGAATCCAGGCCATCTTACAAATGCCTCATCCAAGAAATATAAAGGAATTGCAAGCCTTTTTGGGCAAAATCAACTTTATAAGGAGATTTATCCCAAACCTGGCTGAGCTGAGTAGATTGCTTAATAACATGCTTAAAAAGGATTCAAAAGTAAAATGGATAGTAGAGGCAAATCAAGGTTTTGAAGGCATCAAGTTTGCCCTCACCCAAACTCCTGTCTTAACCAACCCTCAGTTTGATAGAGAGTTCATCATATTTTCCTTTGCCTCCCAACACACAATTGCTGCAATTTTATTACAGAAAGATGACCAAGGGAATGAGAAAACCATTGCTTTCTTTAGTAAAGCTCTTAGAGATGCACCCCTCAAATATCAGATCATGGAAAAACAAGCATATGCTTTGGTTAAAGCTATTAAGGACTTTAGGATCTATATCCTATATTCCCATGTAATAGCCTATGTACCAAGCCCAATTGTTAAAGACATACTCACTCAAGAGAACTTAGAGGGTAGAAGAGGAAAATGGATTGCAAACATTCTGGAGTTTGATATTGAAATAAAACCTACAAAACTTATAAAAGGGGAGGGCTTGGCCAAATTAATGTCTGAAACAAATTTCCAAGCCTTCGACATCAACCAACTGGATAGTGAATCGGAGCTGGCAACTCCAAAGATCAATGTAGCCTTTGAACAATCCCCCTGGTATTCTGATATTTGTTATGTGTTACAAAACCTGTGTGCTCCCCCAGGGTTGTCCAGAACTAAAAGTAGGTTCTTAAAAATGAAAGCTTTAAAATTTTGTGTTATGGATGGAAATCTGTTTTGGAAAAACCATGAGGGTATCCTATTAAATTGTTTAATTGAAAATGAAGCTAATAAGATCATGGAAGAATTTCATGCAGGTGATTGCGGTGGGCATTTTTATTGGAAGTCCACTGTGGATAAAATACTGAGAGCAGGATTCTATTGACCTACTGTTTTCTCTGATGTCAAGAAATTCACCATTGCATGTCATAAATGTCAAGTGTTTGAAGGAAAGAGACAATTACTACCACTACCTCTAAGGCCTATTGCAACAGAGAGACCATTTCAGCAATGGGGTTTAGATTTCATTGGAGAGATTAATCCCTCATCTTCAAGCCAACATAGATGGATTCTAACAGCTACTGACTACTTCACAAAGTGGATTGAGGCAATTCCATGCAGACAAGCAAATGATTCCACCATCACCTAGTTCCTTGAGACTAATATCCTTGCTAGATTTGGATGTTCTGACAAGATAATAGTAGACAATGCTGCTGCTTTCAGATCTAAGAAGATGGTCAGTTTATATCATAAATTCCACATTACTTTGGGCCATTCTACTGCTTACTATCCCCAAGGAAATGGCCTTGCTGAATCTTGAAATAAAAGCCTAGTAAACATGATAAAGAAGGTGTTGGAGGAGAACAAAAAGAATTGGCATAAGAAACTTGTCAATGCCTTATGGGTAGATAGATTAACAACCAAAAGATCAATTGGGGTTAGCCCATATGAGTTAGTCTATGGATTAGAAGCCAAATTTCCTTCATCACTAGGGATCCCTGTTATGAAGCTACTTCAAGAAAGTCAAGATGAGCCCAATGATATGCAAAGGAGGGTGAATCAGATTATATGTTTACAGCAAACCAGAGACCAAGTTTATAACAGAGTTCAAATCTTATAAGAGAAGCTTAAGAAAGATTTTGACAGAAGGACCAAGGCTGAGGATTTTAACATGGGTGACAAAGTTCTCAAGTGGGATTCAAGAAGGGAAAACAAAGGAAAGCATGGAAAGTTTGATTCCCTTTGGAGAGGACCATTTGTCATCCAATCAGTGCAAGGGAATAATACATACTTTCTTAAGAATCTTGATGAAACTGATTTGGATGAAGGTCCTGTCAATGGCAGGATGCTCAAGCACTATTTTGACTACCTTCCATAAGTGCAGTATGGCTGCCCTTGTACATAATTTATTGTATATAGTATTTTCTCTAAGCATGTGAATACTTGATTTCAAGAATCTTACAGAAGCAGGAAAAGACTGGACTGCAGCAAGTATTATAAATAGGTCAGTCCACAGTTTGAGGCTTCAGGTATGAAAAAGCTCCAAGTTTTGGAAGCACTAGCCAAAGGGCCAAGGCATGCTGACCTGCTATTCTTAGTCTTTCAAGAAGAAAAACCATCCCCAAGTGGAGCCATTGTTGGATACCTATACCAATAGGTTTCATATTTCATGATTGGCAAATTCAAATGCCAAATATGCTCTGCTTTGCTGTTACAAAGATCCCATATTTTCAAGGTAAAGCAAGGTGTGTACATGCCTTCATGTCTATCAAATTTTGATGGATGATCCAAAAGCCTAATCTGGATCATGCCATGTTTCAATTTTTCTGTTGTAGAATAGAGAAAGAAATCTATCCAAACTATTTAATCTTGGCAGATCAGTAGTTAGGCAGAGAAACTAAGGTTCCCAACTGCTTAATCTGGGGCCTTGGAAGAAATAAGGGTAGTGCTAGATAGGGAATCAAAGGGAAAAGCCAATGGAAAAGAAAAGGCACATAAAGGGTCTGCAAGTCCAAGTGCACCCTCCAAGAAGAAACAAAAAATGCTAGGAAAAATAGTTGGGTAGGTAGATGGGGTTGCAGAAGTGGTGTTCCTTCCAAGCTGCATTTTTCTAATAAAATACAAGGAAAGGAACATAGTGAAGCATGTCTAGCTTCCCTTTTTCCTGATTCATAACTCATTACTAACCTCCCTTCACCAGTTGTGATTATGAGAGAATTCAAGGTTTTATGGTGGTCCTTATGCTTTTAGAAGCCACATTTCTTGTGTAAAGTTCTTTTCATTTTGATCTACTCCCTAAGCTAAGTTGTTTTCAAGAAAACTTAGTAGTATTACTCCTCATTCACCTTCTCCTCCTATATTGACCTCTAACTTTATTATCTAGCTCCCTATGTTTCCCTTTCCCTACTATTATAACACCATGGTGTATAAACCCTAAGCATTCTATAAGTATCCCCTCCTTGGCATTATAGTCATATGTTTCACTACTAGGGAATTGAATTAACATCTGGTTAGCTCAAGAACCCAAGCCTAACCTCTTATCTCCCCAGAACTCATTGGCCCATTCAATCCTTCACTTTGCCTAAAAACCCTTGAAAAAACCCTTTTTGCACCCTTATACCCGCTCAAAAGCAAAATATACGCAAAAACCCACTTTCTCCGCCTTATCCTAAGGTCGGGACCCATTTGTGCTTGTTTCATGAAATTTCATTAAAAACCCGCTTATCCTATGTTTTTAACACCTTAAGCGATGTTGCGAAAGATCATTGATAAACCATAGTTTCGCCTTTTTCCAAAGTTCATGGCTATATATGATTTAACAAAGAAATACATTGCAAAACCATCGAATTCTTTAAAATTTCGAAGGGTCCCGCCGGGCGCAAGTTCCAAGGAAAATGATATTTTAATCCCCGCCCGATGAACGTATCCTCCATGCAGATCCCTGGCCCGATGACCGTCTGATCAAGCCTTTTAAATCCAATGGTCGACGCGAATTTCGGACCGGCCCCGACGTCCGATAGATATCGTCCGATATCTGTCAGACGCTGATGTCACGTGGGGTCCACGCGTCGCCTCCAAATTCCATCGGAGCCCCCTCTGACAGATTCCTCGCCGTATAGGAGGTGGTCCGATATCGCGCCACCTATCTGCCGACGTCAGCGCCCCCTCACTGCCTGCGTCAGCGCCACGACCGCGCGCCCTATCCACCATTGCGCCACCTGTCCGCCACCTCACCGCCCCCGTGGACCGGTCATAGGCCGCCACGTCACCTGATGACATCATGCTGACGTCATCCAACCCGGACCCACCTGGTGACATCATGCTGACGTCATTTAAAAAAGGCGCCAATGACCCGAAAAAGCCATATTTCGTCAATTTTTGCGCGTTTTTTTCACTTTTTGCAAAAAAACATTGTTGCACCCTCTGCATGCGTTTTACGACCAAAACTTCACCAACCTGCTCGAAACAACCAGAAGGTCTTCAGCGTTCCTACCCACCTGCTTTTCCGACCCAGGCCATCGATTTACCAGGTATTTGTCTGTGCAAACTTCTCTGAAACCTGGTTTTTCTCTGTAATAGCAAAAAATCACTGTGAGCATAGAAAACGCATAAATTCACCATAAAATTACCTGCACCCAGCTCCCTCTTGAAAAATTAATGGTCGAAATTCACTAGCCGAGCCATTTTAGACTGAATTTTCACTGAAAACCTGCATTTTTCGTTCGTGCAGTTGTGAACTAAAACCCGGAACCTACACTCAATTGTTGAGAAAGGTCTGCTAAATACTAAAACTTGCCTCCTCAAGGAACCAAAACAGTATTTCAATTGCTGTGGACTTGCCCTGTTACCCTTCATTCTTCAAATTTACCTCTGTACTCAAGCAGTGCTCTTTACCATTGCCCAGTCTAAAGAAACAACAGTTTATTTGCCAAACAATCCAAGTAACCATGGAGACTCCAGTTGCACCAGTTGCCCTCAATGTTGCTCCTTTAAATGCCCCACAAAGAGAATTGGAGTGGCAGGATTTGGCAGACTTGGACTACCAAATCTCAGAAGACTCCTCATCAAAATGCAAGTTCCACCTTCACCTGCTGAATGAGCTTAAGGCCAAACATAAGGATGGGACAGACATACTAGGAATTTTGGATTCCTTCCTCCCAATATTTAGGCTCCCTCAGGTCAACCAATTCCTTGACCTGATTCATCTATGTGTTGTCTGCTATGACCCCATGCAAAGAGCTGTGCTTGATCCTTCAGGCTCATTGGTATTCTACATAACCCATGAGGCCATTAGAGAGATGCTGCAGTTCAAGACCTAGAAGAAATTGGTCCCCTTGTCTCTATTGGATTTGATCAACCAAGGAGCTAAGATGCTAACAGATGCACAAATCCTAAATCTCAACCAATTGTTCATTACAAACACCAACAGTGCAGCAACCACAATTAGCTGCAGATTATATCAGGACCAACCTGGAGGTCTTGTCCAAAGACATCCACCCAATGGATCAAATAGAGTTGCACAAACAAACGGGTGAGATGGTCTATGCCACATTGGCAGATAAGAC
>APFE031354102.1:284760-300291 GCA_000404065.3 Pinus taeda | reverse complement strand
CCCCCATGTGTATGGCAAACATGTGGGTTTTCAACTGATAATCCCCCATTTGAAGTTTGACATTTTCACAACAACCTTCACATTTCATTGTGCCTCCATCTGCAATTTGAGCTTGGAAGTTAGAAACTGCTCGTACAAAACAATGCACTGTATCTGTGACTTTTTGATGGATGAAATTATGTGTACTTCCACTATCAATCAAGACTATGACTGGGTGATGTTTAATAAATCCTCTGATTTTGAGAGTTTGAGGGGAAGAAATCCCTGCCAAAGCATGCAACGAAATAATTGGTTCGTCAGAGACATTGTCCTGTTGGTTTTCTTCCTCTAGCGGCTCATGTTCCTCCAGTGGTGGATCTTCTTCTGTTGAGCTGTAGTTAGTGGCATCAATTTGAAAAAATTTGGGCTCCTTGCATTTATGACCTGGGGAGTATTTTTCATCACAGTAGTAACATAGGCCTTGCTTTCTCCTTTCTGCCATTTCCGTCGGTGACACCTTTTGGACCTTAAGTGTTCGCGTTGTGTTGTGAGCCTGTGGAGATCGACCTTTAGCGAAGAAATTTGGGTGACTGTATTGGGCTGCTAATGCACGGTCCACGTTACGAGCTACCTTGCAAGCCTCCGTCCATGAGGGAGGGTGGTGCAGTAGGACTTGGGCTTTAATAGCTTCTTTAAGACCGCTGATAAAACATTCCGTGTAAAACGCATCTGAGAGACCCAAGTATGGAAGGCTAAGGCTTCAAAAGCTGTAATATATTCCTCCACTGTGCCAGTCTGTCGAAGCTTAGTAAGACGACCCAAAAAAGAGGATTCCTAGTCAAAGCGGTCTTGAAGAGCTTTTGTAAATTGGTTCCGAGTCCTAAAAGCTCCACTGCGACGTTGATGCCATTCCCACCATTGCCACCTTTCATTTTCCAGGTACATGCTCCCCAACATAAGCTGAGTCGCATCATCTAAGATGCAATTTAATTTGAAATACTGCTCCATTTCCGCTATCCATGCCGATGGGTGAGAACCATCAAATTTATGCATATCTAACTTGGGAGGTCGCTGACTGGGTTGTGGGAGGGTGTGCCAGCCGTGAGGAGAGTGGCTAGACACACCTTCATGGTATCCATTGCCATTAGACTCCTCCTCATGGGCTTGCTCCTTGTCCTTTGGGATTATTTGCTGGATCTGGATACATAATCCGTTAACCATACTGTGGAGGGAGTTCATGGTTTCTTCAAGTTTTTCCATCCTTTCATTGGCCATCGCTTGAGCTCTAGTTGCTACCATACACCAACTTGATGAAAAATGGGGACCGCCACAAAAAAATTTCACTAATATTTGAATGGTACCACCACGCTCAACTCGTCGTTCTGATTCTGATGGGCTAGATCACCAATAAGTGCCCCGGAAGATCAATACTGCAGTTTTCAAATCCTCAAAATGTCACTGCGGCCAAAAGTCCTACGAAAATTATACCCCGATACATGAACCCTTCTCCACAACTCCGACCTAGTGGATCTGAGAGATCTGAATGGCGGATCTGGCGGCGGGATAGACTGTTGCTGCGGATCTGCTGGATCTTAATAGATCTGAATGATTGATTTCTTCTGCGAATGAACTCCTTTGCACCAACGGATCTAGAATAGATGATGTGTTATCCCCCTATAGAAAAGGGAACTATGGTCTTGAGGAGTGTCAGGTGCTACAGATCGCGATATACATAAGGGTCTAGCAGTAGTACTCGGCCCGATGTTTCAGGGCTCTAACTAAGGAGGATCGATCGTACCCTTAGCCGTACAACCCGACTACCCTATCGTACGGGCGAGTAATCTCTCCGAGTGTTGTTCTCGGTGTACTGTAGCCACAAGACGATCGACGGTTTATCTATGGCAAGGTTTCAAAGGAGCCTAGGGGGATTCCGATATACCTAGAGGGTACGTGGAAGACAGTCCGTGCACGGTTCTGTCTAATGAGCTACTACTCGAAGGGGTACCCACAGGGGTTACAAGGGATTCCAACAGACGTGACCACCTCTTGTATTTCCTGTGTGCATGCCTCCTCAAATCCGCAGATTTATGCGCTCAACGACAGATCCCTTGGTTTAAAGACGCCGGAACACGTCTCTAGCCAAAAAAAAATTTGCTACGAAATGGAGATCCCACCGGCCCTGGAAAGTGCTCTGATACCACTTGTTATGCTCTTAACTTGCAAAGGATACCCAAATATAGAATATGCGAAGAAAAGATACCCAGAACACAGAATATGCGAAGAAAAGATACCCAGAACACAGAATAGCAATGATTTTATTATTCAGAGAGTAATGTTCACTTGCCTCTTCGAGGGGGCAACCTCCAATAGAGCATAGATCAATTACAAAATAAGACACGATGCTCCTCGTAGGGAGTCTCTATTCTTTATATATGACTCATACATGCAATACCACGAGCCAATACCGTGGTATTACTAATACCATCTATCTAATACTACGACCCATTTGCAACTAACTGTGGTTCCGTTATTAGTTGCGGATTAACCACTTACAATTATTAATATGGGCTTTATTGACTCTTGACTATGACGTGGTCCCATTACATAGATAAGGGGGTTAGGGTGGGACCCTAACAACCGTTCACTGTCATTGGCTTCACTGCACTCTCATAACCCTTGTCATAGTCTACCCGCACTTCACAACTTTCAACACCTTACCGCACCCAACATTCACCCCGAATGCAACACTGCCACCCACACTCAATTCAGAAGTGACATGGTGTGTTTATCTGCCCGCCGGTCAGTTGTAGTGACCTCGGGTCATTAGATCGCCTGCATCCAACACTCTATCACAACTTGTATTACCATCGGTCTGCAACATGACACTCTGCCCAACTGAAGCATTGTCGGGTCTGTCGACTCGACCCTGTCATTGTTCGACTGCCCGACCCACGTCCTTTGTCTTCCCTAAAACCAGAAATCCTGAAATCTCGTTCAACAAACTTCAGCCTTCACTCTCTTATGTTTCTGCCTGTTGCCTTCGACCCTTGCTTTCGCTATCTTCTATTTTCATTCTATGTATTTCAGTCGAGTTCAATAATGTCCTTCGAGCATCCATCGACCTCCAACATATACCCATGCCACACCATGGTAACTCCAAGGGACATGACCCTTTCTTCACCCAAGGGGTCAGCCCAACCTACAAGTGATACATCAAGCTACACATATGTATGCCAGCCCCCACTGGATATGTCATGTCGTTGCTCGTGTATAAGTCGTTGCTCCATTTGGGTCGGCCTTGCCATCCATTTGATCAACCTCCATACTCCCGTTCTGCACATCTCAAGTGTGAGCACATCCATTCCAGTCGTGTCAACTCGCCCATGGGTGCCTCACTCGGGTGCACGCGTGCCCGAACACCCAACTCGGTTCGCCTGATGCGCTTTCCCGATGTGCTCACCCATCGAATGCTCCCATCGCACATCTCGTCGAACATCCATCGCATGACTCATCATAAAGGTGGACACCCATGCGCTCGTCGTTGCACATAACTAAACTTACACCTTCATGTTTCCTTTAACCAAACGTAGTATCATGAGTCGCCTTTAACCAAATATGAGCAATGGTCACACTTTCGTTGCGACCGAACGATTTTAACTACGATCGTCGATTTTTCATCTCTCTCAAGCACTCGCTAACTCGAGGCCCTGACATCCTCCACCACTTTGAAAATGTTGTCATCCTCGACAACACCATCTCAAAATTTTCCATAGCTAAGACATATCTATATATGTGGGCACCCAGATAGCACCACCCATGACTTGCTCCATGCTCCAATCTCGTCAAACTCTGTAAGAAAATCATGTGTTGGATCTTCCTTTGATGGTGATTAGTTGGGTAGCTAATCCAACTGTAACATCGCCTCCACAAGAACGCATGCTCCTCACATCATCATGACTATCTTTCCATCCTATTGTCAATCGTGTCCATCTCACCCCATGTGCCTGCTTATTAAGTCATAGAGAGGACTCATTGCCATGAGCAGAAGACGATGAGCCTCATCCCCATATCAACCTAGAAAGAGGGAGGGGATGGGAACGTCGATGTCTCTCCATTCTCCTTCTCTAACATCTCAAACCATATATCCAGATCTTCCTCTTCCAGCATCTGCATGTATGCTTTCTGACTCTCCCCCTGAGTCTTTGGTCTAGCATCCTTATTTCCTTCCACTGCCTCTAGCCTACTTGTCAAATCCAGGATACTATCAAACAATGCTCTAATAACTTGTGACTAATCCATGAGTTTTGTCTATGCAGTAGACGACCTCCCATAGATTTCTTCATCCTTCTTGATGTCCTCCACATTCATCATTGTCAATTTACACCCAGCTGTCATAGCTTCCATGGTCAGTACCCCCAAAGGCTCATTACCCTGTCCGTCGTAAATGTACAACTTCTTCATATGTGGCACCATCATAGCCTAATGTTTCTTCAAAAATTCCATACCCAATACTGCTTCATAGTCATCCATTTGCACGATCGTGAAGTCGATCTTCCCAGACTACTCACCAATGTTCACATCCACATTCTCTGCCATACCAATGACTTTATTTGGTCGAGAGTTCACTGCTTTAAGATGAGATTTGGTTGGTGAGAAATTCAACCCAACTTCTTCCCATTATCCACCAGATAAATTGGATATGAGTCGCACCACTATCCACCATAGTGAGCAAAGTGCCTTGCCCAACCTTCATGCCAACATACTCCAATATATTCCTCTCAGGATCGCACCTTGGGAGCCTCTGTGGCTACTGTAGCTCCCAAAATCTGCATCACCCCAACCATCGGTTCCTCCTTCTTCTTCTTTGCATCAGTTTGTGTTGTCATTGCTACCATCAACCAAGAAGGACAATTCTTCACTATGTGGTTCTCTTCGCACAACCAATATTTCAGAGGCTTCTTCATCTTCGACTTGTCATTCGATCTCAAATGCTCCTCTTTTGTAGTCTTATCTTTCGATTTATCAAACTTCTTCTTTCTCTCTTTGGTCCCTTCATCATAATGTTATACTAATCTATCAACTGCAGCAAATGCCTCTTCTAGAGTTTTGATATTTTGCCTCTTCACCTCATTGCGTGCCTAAGGTTTCAATCCTATAATGAAGTTGAATACCTTGTCTTTCTCTGCCATATTAGGTAGTTCCAAGATCGCACTTGAAAATTCCTGTTTTAATGCTTGTAGACTCCTTTTTTTCTTAATGTACTTAATATTTGTTCTTGCATCCCAAGTCTCGTCTTATGGGCTAAAATAAGTTTGCAAAGCCTTCTTCATATCATCCCAAGTAGACATATCATCAGCATCACCATTGGCAATTTGATTCAACTTCCATCTCTACCACATCTTAGCATCCTTAGTAAGGAATTGAGCAACTACTTTGACCTTGGCTTCATCATCAAGAATCTCCAAGTGTTCCAAGTTTTGCTCCATATCCCATAAGAAATTTCCAAGTGCTTTAGCACTCCTCATCCTATCATAAGAATCATATTCCTTGACTTTCACATGAGCAATCCCTCTAATTTGTCCCTGCCCAACTACTTTCTTCAAAACAACTATCTCATTCTGAGCATCGTCAAGACATTTCTGCAACTTCAAGATTTCATCTAATCATTGATCTCTTGCAGCTCCAATTTTCTTGACTTCCTTTTTTGTTTGTGCATACTGCCATTCAATATACTCATATGGAATATTGAGGTTATCATATGCCTCTTCCAACTTCATGAACCCATCTCGAATTTTAGCATTCTCAACCTTCAACGAAGCCATCTCTGCAATGAATTCCTCCATTCAGTCTAATAACCTGTCCATAAAATTTTTTCTAGCATCCCTTTTAGGTTCACCTGTTACCTAAGGTTCTTCTAAATTGTCTACTGTCAGTTTTGCTTGTGATCTTGTTAAGACCATACACTAATTTATTCAACGTTGACCCTGCAACCTGTTCCTGTCGAATTTTCTTCTTCCAATCAAAGCCTTGGGGAAAGTGAGCTCTGATACCAACTGTCACACCCCTATCCCGGTGGTAGTATTTTTACCACTCATAGGCGGGTACGACACCACTACACTTTTTATTTCACCAATACTTAAGTGTACGGACTACACCTAACCAAACACTTAACCAATTATTACTTCAAGTGTTATTATCGTAGCAGAAATAAATTCTTCAATTAACCATACCATCAATGTAAATGCACAATGGAAATCATCAACACATCATCATATGTGGGAGGGGAAACTCCCATAAGTTAGAGTCTACCGGATATCAATATAGATAAAATTTCTGTAATTCAATTGTGTATAAAACAATACAATTCGATGTTGCCAACAAGCCTTGGCCTGTACACCCTTTTATTTACAAAACCGAGCCTGCAAAATGCTGAAGTCGTGCCATCGTGCATGTTTACCTGAACTTTGAACTTCCCATGGCACTATCGTGCCCACTATTCACTGTTGTCATCTTCACCGTGCCCTTGACACCCTTGTCGCAGTCTGCCCACACTTCACAACTTTTGGGACCCTACTGCACCCACCGTTTAGGCTGAATACAATGCGGCCACCGATGCTCAATTCAAAAGTGACACAATGTGTTGGCCCACCTGTCGATCCACTGTAGCAGCCTTAGGTCACCGAGTCGCCTACATCCAACACTCTGTCGCAACCTGTATTATCGCTGATCTACATCACGACACTCTGCCCGACCAAAGCATTGTCGTGCCTATCGACTCAGTCTTGTCACAGTTCAACTGTTCGACCTGCGTCCTTCATCTTCCCTGAAACCAGAAACCCCGCAATCTCGTTCAACAAACTTCGGCCTTCGCTTTCATGTGGTTCCACTTATTTCCTTCAGCCCTTACCTTCGTTATCTTCTGTTTTCTCTCTATGTATTTTGGTCGAGTTCGATGATGCCTTTGGAGCATCTATCGACCTCCAATATATATCCATGGCATGCCATGGTAACTCCAAGGGATGTGACCATTCATTCACCCAAGGGTCACCCCAACCTCTAGGTGATACGTTGGCCTGCACATATGTATGTTGGCCCCCACTCAATATATCATGTTGTTGCCCCGTTCGGGCCGACCTTGCCACCCATCTGCTCAACCTCCATACTTTAATTTCACACATCTCATCATTACCGCTCTCCCATCAGTCATTCAGCAGGTTTCCCATGTCAAGTGCGGGCACACCCACTCCAATCGTGTTGACTCGCCCATTGGTGCCTCGCCCGGGTGCTCGCTCGTTCGAATGTCCAACTCGGGTCGCCTGACACATTCGGCCATTACATGCTCCTAGCGCACATCTCATCCCACATCTATCGCATGACTCATCGTAAAGGTGGGTGCCTACCCAACACGACGTGCCCGTGCGCCTGTTGTCGCACATAACCGAACATCCACCTCTAAGTCGATTTTAACTGAACGTACTAACCCGAGTCACTTTTAATCGAACACGAGCGCCCATCGCACTTTCGTCGCGATAACACACCTTTAATCATCATCGTCGGTTTTTCGACTCCCTCGGGTGCTCGCTAACTCGAGGCTCTGGCACATTGGCTGACACTATAACCTCCAGGTGCAACCGCACCGCCCCAAGGACAGTGCAAGTGTTAGACGAGGATTGAACGTGTGACTTGCACAATGGCACGAATGCAACACATTCATTTGCCAAGATGCCACACCCCTAAAGGCTTATCTCAAAAGTAGTTATGCCATTTCTACTCTTTTAATTAAATTGATTAATTTTTAAGAATGTCATATGAACATGAGTTATAATTTTTTGCTCATGCGATATTAGTAATCCATGGTATTGTAACAAAGCCTATTTACAGGTTAATAATCTCCATGATAAAATGAGGTGAACTGCAGGGTTAAGAATTTATTACATGTTTTTTTAAATGTATATATGTGAACTATATATATATATAATAATATTAATAATTTTATTATAATAGTAAGTAATTTTAAATAAAATACAATTTAACTAATTATGATTCTTTTTTAACTAAACAAGTGAGATATATCATTAATCAATATTTTAATACTTAATAATACAAGTAAAAAGTTACTTATCCATTCATAAATATTTTAGTCAATAAATGATAAACCTATTAATAGTAATAACATAAATTATTTTTTATTGATTATGGTTTACTCCACCGAGAGACCCATATGTTCTATCGGACCTAAAGAAACTTAAATTTATTTGATTTAAGATTTTATTCTATGCTCAAAAAGCTTGGAGAGAAGCCTCCCAAGCTCACTATAGTTTTTACATTGTAAAAAGGCTAGGGAGGGTCAGTATTGTACAAGATGTGAACTGAGACTCAATGTGGTTACGCGGGCACTCTAAGAGGAAGTGTTTTTTCATCTCGATTTCCTATCTCACATAATGGGAAATCCTTTTCATCCATGGCTTTTTTGGAACTGCCCAATGACCTGTTTCACTATGGAGCTCATGAGAATTCGTTCTAATCTTTGCTATATTAATTTTCTTCTTTGAGCTATTTAAAATTGTTCTAGCATCCCTTTTAGGTTCACCTGTTACTTGAGGTTCTTCTAAATTGTCTATCATCAGTTTTGCTTGTGTTCTTGTTAAGACCATACACTAATTTGTTCAACGTCAACCTTGCAACCTGTTCCTGTCAAATTTTCTTCTTCTAAGCAAAGCCTTGGGGAAAGTGAGCTCTAATACCAACTATCACACCCTATCCCGGTGGTAGTATTTTTACCACTCATAGGCGGGTACGACACCACTACACTTTTTATTTCACCAATACTTAAGTGTACGGACTACGCCTAACCAAACACTTAGTGTTATTATCGTAGCAGAAATAAATTCTTCAATTAACCATATCATCAATGTAAATGCACAATGGAAATCATCAAAACATCATCATATGTGGGAGGGGAAACTCCCATAAGTTAGAGTCTACCCGATATCAATATATATGAAATTTCTCTAATTCAATTGTATATAAAACAATACAATTCGGTGCTGCCAACAAGCCTTGTCCCGCACACCCTTTTATTTACAAAACCAAGCCTGCAAAATGATGAAGTCGTGCCATCGTGCATGTTTACCTGAACTTTGAACTGCCCATGGCCTATCGTGCCCACCGTTCACTGTTGTCAGCTTCACCGCGCCCTCGACACCCTTGATGCAGTCTGCCCGCACTTCACAACTTTTGGGACCCTACTGCACCTACCGTTCAGGCTGAACGTAATGCAGCCACCGGCGCTCAATTCGGAAGTGACACGATGTGTTGGCCCACCTGTCGATCCACTGTAGCAGCCTCAGGTCACCAAGTCGCTTACACCCAACACTCTGTCGCAACCTATATTATCGCTGATCTGCATCACAACACTCTGCCCGACCAAAGCATTGTCATGTCTGTCAACTCGGTCTTGTCGCAGTTCAAATGTTCAACCTGCGTCCTTCGTCTTCCTCGAAACCAGAAACCCTGCAATCTTGTTCAACAAACTTCAGCCTTCACTTTCATGTGGTTCCACTTGTTTCCTTCAGCCCTTGCCTTCGTTGTCTTCTGTTTTCTCTCTATGTATTTTGGTCGAGTTCGATGATGCCTTTGGAGCATCTATCGACCTCCAATATATACCCATGGCATGCCATGGTAACTCCAAGGGACATGACCCTTCATTCACCCAAGGGTCGCCCCAACCTCTAAGTGATACGTCAGCCTGCACATATGTATGTTGGCCCCCACTCGATATATCATGTCGTTGCCCCATTCGGGCCGACCTTGCCACCCATATGCTTAACCTCCATACTTTAATTTCACACATCTCATCATTACCGCTCGCCCATCGGTCATTCTGCAGGTCGCCCATGTCAAGTGCGAGCACACCCACTCCAATCGTGTTGACTCGCCCATGGGTGCCTCACCCGGGTGCTCACTCGCTCGAATGTCCAACTCGAGTCACCTGACACGTTCGGCCATCGCATGCTCCTAGCGCACATCCATCGCATGACTTGTCGTAAAGGTGGGTGCCTGTGCAACACGACGTGCCCGTGCGCCTGTTATCGCACATAACCGAACATCCACCTCTAAGTCGACTTTAACTGAACATACTAACCCGAGTCACCTTTAATCGAACACGGGCGCCCATCGCACTTTCGTCGCGACGACACACCTTTAATCATGATTGTCGGTTTTTCGACTCTCTCGGGCGCTCGCTAACTCGAGGCCCTGACACATTGGCTAACACTATAACCTCCAGGTGCAACCACACCACCCCCAAGGACAGTGCAAGTGTTAGACGAGGATTGAATGTGTGACTTGCACAATGGCACAAATGCAACACATTCATTTGCCAAGATGCCACACACCTAGAGGCTTATCTCAAAAGTAGTTATGTCATTTCTACTCTTTTAATTAAATTGATTAATTTTTAAAAATGTCATATGAACATGAGTTATAATTTTTTGCTCATGCGTTATTAGTAATCCATGATATTATAACAAAGCCTATTTACAAGTTAATAATCTCCATGATAAAATGAGGTGAATTGCATGGTTAAGAATTTATTACATGTTTTCTTAAATGTATATATGTGAACTCATATATATATATAATTGATAATAATAATAGTAATTTAAAATAAAAATACAATTTAACTAATTTTATGATTTCTTTTTTAATCTAAACAACGTGAGATATATCACTTAATCAATATTTTAATACCTATACTATACAAGTAAAAAATGTTACTATCCATTCATAAATAATTTTAGTCAATAAATAAATAACCTATTTATAGTAAATACACATAACAATTTTATTAACATATCACATATTTTCATATCTATCAACTATATATAATATATATATAATAATTTTTTATTTGGGTTAAAATATTAATATTTATCCAATTTATCTTAATTAATATTTTTTAAAAATAATAAAAATGAATATTTGAATCTTTAAATAAAGCATCTAATTGTAATTTCCAATACTCGTTTTAAAAATTTATGTTTATTAAAATTAAATATAATTGTAAAAAAAAAATTGATAAATTAATTTAATTATTTGTTATTTTTAAAATCAAAATAATGTGTAAAATAGTATATTTTGTTTTAAATTATATTTTTTATTATTCTTGAATTTTTAACTCTACTAAACGTTTTTTAATATATTAATTTGGGAATTAAAAAGAAAAAAACTGGACAATTTTGATTCGCATGGGAAAACAAACATATCCTCCCCTGGTTATTTGAAAAAAAGAAAATGAAGATAAACAAAAAATATAATATATATATATATATTATATATATAAAAAGATAACATGAAAAATAAAAAATAAAATGTATATATTATAGTTATAATTGTTTTAGTCGAAATGTTTTGTGTTTTTATAAAATTTAATTAAATACATTAAATTTAGAATGTTTCTTCTCCATTATAAAATGTTTCTTCACCCTTATTTTGTATAAATTCCAGTTAGTTTTATAAATGAACATTAAAAATCAATTATAATATTAATTAAATAATTAATTTTAAATTTAAAAAAATATTATAATTTTAAAAATTGCTGTGTACAAATAAAAAAAACATTAACATTCGAAATGTCAGTTTATAAATTTAGTCTTTTGTTACGAAAATGATTCCCACTAAAAAGAACAGGGTACATTTATAAGTCAAAAGATAAGCGACATGCATAACAATAATAAATTAAATTTAAAATAGGACATTTATTCAAGGAAATAAACAAAAATAAATACATCATATATTAATATTATATGATTTAAATGTTATAACGGTATTTGAAGGTGTTGATTTTATTTTTCAATTAAAAATAATAATTTAATTAATTAAAATTACAATTTTCAACCTTTAATTAAAAAATCATAGTATTTTTTATTAATAAAACAAATTACCATAAAACCATTTAATTTTAAATATTAAAATTTTATAATATTAAATTAAAACAAAAATTAAAAATTAATTAATTAATAATATTTAAGTTTAAGAAACCATCACAATGATTATAAACTTTATAATAATATATAAATCTGTGATATAAAACAAGAAAGATTCACCCTTAATTTTTAATTTGTTTATTCAAAATTAGTTATGAATTTATATACCAAATAAAATTATTTATAATTAAATAAAAAATAATATTTCATTAATTTAAAATTACATTTCAGCCTAATTAAAAATCACATATTTTGTTTTTTTTTTTTTTTAAATAATAACAAATAACATAAACCATTTTAATCTAAATATAAAGGACTAAAATTTTATATATAATATAAAATAAAAACTAAAATTTAATTATACTATATATAAATTAAGAAACCATCACAATAATTATAAAACTTTGTATAATATATAGAACTTTATAATAATAATAGAACATGAAAGATTCACTTAATTTTCAATTTGTTTATTTAAAATTTAGTATCAAACATAAAAATTATTATAATTAAATAAAAAATAAAAAATAAAAATATTACTTATGGTACTTTTGTATATGACAATAAGTTTGGAGTAAATATTTTCTTATAAATATTTCAAAATAGATATCCAAGTTTAATTAGAATTATTATATTAAGAAAATGATTAATGATTTCTTAATGAAAAGTAAGAAGCATAGATGTGAAAAAATTGAGAATCAACATAATTTTTTGGAT
This sequence comes from Pinus taeda, assembly GCA_000404065.3. Lineage (NCBI taxonomy): Eukaryota > Viridiplantae > Streptophyta > Pinopsida > Pinales > Pinaceae > Pinus > Pinus taeda. The sequence goes on along the minus strand of APFE031354102.1, from coordinate 287,608 downwards.
ATGAATTACAAAAAAAACTTCTTTATTCTTTTTATTTTATATGAATATAAAGTTTGAGGATGTAGTATTTCCATAATCATAGAGAAATATAAAAAAGATCCCAAATCAATTTATAACTTATAATCTCAAAATTAAATGAAATACACCCTAATATATTATCATCATCTAAACAAGTCTTTCCCCTATTGAAAGCATGACTATGACCTAGTATCTAGTGTATAAGAATAGGTTAAACGATTAGACTCAAACTAGTATGACATAAATATGTCATATCTTGGCTAGACCATTGGAGGATAGAGGAAGAGATCATTTTCCAGAATAAGGATAAATTAAAAGTATTATTACCTCAAAATATAAGGATAAATTGTGGTGTGATAAGGAATTAGAGAAAAAAGGAAATTAAGATATTATAAGGAGGTGACCTACCCAAATCTCAAAAATCAATAACATCTATAAAGTAAATATTGCTAAAATAAGAATAAACTCTCATGAACTCCATAGTTAAAGTAAATATTGGTCGATTCCCAAAACTCCTCTAAAATGAAAGAGTTTGTCACCTTTGTAATATTAAGTGGCCTTCAGAATGAAAGAGTTTGTTGCCTTTGTATTATTAAGTGGGTTAGAAGATGAAAAATAATTTATTTTAAATCATCCCTCATATAATCAAATTAAACTTAAATTTCAAAATATTCTCACTTTATTAACTTTTTTACTTTTTAACCTAATAAGACTATAATATTCTTGAAATATTTCTCTTAATATTTTTCGAAAATAAAAATAAAATTATAAATAATATTTGTCTTCTTTAAAATTTAATATATTGATAAAGATTAATCATCATTATCATACTAATTTTAATTTAAAATATTAAAACAACTAACAAAAAGTTAAATAAATATACTATTAATATATTAGTAATAAAATAATGAACTTTAGCTGGAAGCTAAAGAATTTGGAGAGAGAGCTTACCATTCATACTCAGAAATCACTGGTTCAACACTTCGATAGATTCTTGATTGGGATAAATTCTGGAAAAGGAGACTCTATTTTCTACACTTATTGGCTCTACACAGGCAATTGGACACCTTGTTGCAAATGGTAATAAGAGACAAGCAAGTCAATAACTATAAACTATTTGTCGGACTGGAGGAGATCAAAAGGATCCTTCGGGACATGCGATACAACTTGGATGATTTAGACTCCAAGATGAACTAGGTGGAACATTGTGTTGCTCCTGACTCAGACTCTGGCTCTAGTTTATGACCTCCTACTCCAACTGTCATCACCACACTAGTATAAGATATTCCTCAAGGCAATGTTAATGGAGTTTCTCCATTTATTGTTCTAGATTAAGTGTTACTTCTCTTGGTCTATTTTAGTCTATGTTTAACTCTTCCTTTACTCAATAATTATGGTGACTTTTATAGTTTACTGGACTATAGATGTTCATGCTTTAGTTTATGTAGTAAGTCCCTATATCTAATGTATAAAATTTTGGACTAGCCACCTCGTATTATGCTACTATGCAGGTCTCTTTTTTAGTTAAATATAAACTACTAAAAACAAATAATAAAAAATGTATTAACTTACACAAAATCCATACAATTTTTTTAAACAATTTTGTTATTTATATAAACTTGATTTTCTTATAATATAAATATTATAATCTAACATGAAGAAAAAAAACCAACATTGAACAACATTATATGTAAGCCGAACAACATTTATGGAAGGAGAAAGGCAAAAATGGTGTGCATGGTATTATTGTGCAATGTTTCATGATCCAGTGAGTTTAGGCAAGTTGTACTCCGGCTCCGGTTATATAGATCTCGGTGTTATATGAACAGATCCCGGTGTTATATGAACAGATCGCTGTTTTCGGGGATATATAAACAGTCTCAGATCTCGGTGTTATATGAACAGATCCAGGTGTTATATGAACAGATCGCTGTTTTCGCGGATATATAAATAGTCTCAGATCTCGGTGTTATATGAACAGTTTCGATGATATAAGGGCTCTCTGCGGCTCTCTGAGGCTCGTTTGCAGCTCGAGGCTACGAGGCTACGGCTACGAGGCTACGGGGAATCCATTATAAGTCTCTGCGGCTCTACTGCAGCTACGAGGCTCTCTCGCTCTGCGGCTCGTGTCGTCCAGGCTCTGCGGCTCGTCAGCTCTCCAGATCTTTCTTTTCTGGTAGTGTATTGAAGCCTAGATCTGCGGTGCTGTGGCTCTTTATATGGTCTAGGGCTCATGGTCGCCCAGATCTACGGCTTTGCTGCGGCCTTCTAGATCTGTGGCGCCAAAACCTCTGAGATCCAGAACTAAGACGGCAAACCCTAATCGCTTACTAAGGAGAACATTTTCTAGATGGCTCCCAGCTTCGCGAAAATAGCTGCTGGCTCTCCGTCCGCCTCTGAGGGGCAAGCTCCTGTCCATATAGTCAGTGAAACCCCAGCTCCCACTGTCGAGGTGGTCCAGGCTTCACTCGATGAGGCTTTGAAGTTCTCTGAAAGTGCCCTAATATGCCGATTCAATGGTTTTTGGCCGCGGCTCACAGCTCTCCACAGTTGGATCACGGAGGTATGGAAGCCTCTAATTCCTGATGCAATTAATATCTACCCCTGTGCTAGGGGCTTCTTTATAGTAGATTTTGAAAACCGTGAAAGCAGACAATGTATTCTAGATTCTGGCCCTTGGTTTTGGGATAAATCAGGCCTATTCATGAGGCCATGGAACCCATCTTTCGATCCCTCAACAACAGTCATAACCTCAGCACCAGTTTGGGTGAGATTGCCAAATCTACCCTTGCATCTTTGGAATTTCTCTTCGCTAGAAGCCATTGGAAAT
>APFE031354102.1:227373-277628 GCA_000404065.3 Pinus taeda | reverse complement strand
TAAAATATTTATAATAGTAACTTATTGCCTTATCAAAATTATAAAAAAATACTTTAGTTTAAATTTTAAAGGTATAGCAAAATTAAATTAATATTACAATAAAATTACATACCTATAAATCCAAAAATTATAACCTCCACTCCTAGCTAGTTTATACAACTCACCAAATAAAATAAAAAGTTGTAAATTGAGTCATAAAAAAACCTCATACAACACACCAAACCATCATTGATTAGCAATACTATGTTGAGTCATAATATGACATAGGTCCTCACTCACCATTATAAAAACTTTTGTCCCATCCCAGCATGTTGTAACTCCCATGTACATACATTATAATATGCTACTTGGAAGCTTTTTCAAATTTGGATTTTTGAGTTTCTAACTCCAATGTTTTTTTGCTAGGGCAATGTTACAATATGGCTACAAACCCAAGAATTTAGCAAATTCAAATTTATATCAATGTTACAATATGGCTACAAACCCAAGAATTTAGCAAATTCAAATTTATATGATGACAAGCCACCACAACACACCAGACAAACACTAGTCAACAATTGCAAGTCATGATGTGGCATAAATCCTATGTTCACATTCTCCAAAAGTCCCCATAATGTGGACTAATGGACATTATCACTAAATGGGCACTTAAGGTTGTTGTAAACCCCATGTAAATGCATTATAATATGCCATTTGGGAGTTCTTCCAAACCCCATAATCCCTTTGTCTCTTCTTCACAGATTAAATTATAAGAAAAGTGGTGAAGCATATGAAGGATAAAATCTCAAAGTCCTTGAAATAATAAATAAATTCAACTTAAATGAAAAGTAGAAAGGAAATAAAATAAAATAATGGAAAGGACCGAAAGCGACGGGAGTAAAGCTGCCCTGCCGTTGACTAAGGTTTGACCGACCCGTGCAGTACTTCCTTTGTAACAGCACGGCCCATAAAATCAAATCAAACATCAAAATCAATAACATACTATTAGTTAAATTAATACCTCAATTAATTCACAACAATTCCAAAAATGACGGCCCTAATTTAATCTCACGGACCTCATCGTTTTATTTAAACGCGTTAACTGGGTTGGGACCCCCTGCTCTGTGGGCCTTCTAGGGTATTTTGCTGAGTTCCAGAGCCTCACAGATGCTTGATCCGACATCAGATTCCGGATTTTTTCATTTGGGTCTGTTCAATTCTTCCCAGTTAACGTACCCACGTTAATAGTTGAAGGAATTCATGGTTTTTAGTCAATGAATTCTCGTAGTGTTTTCGACGGACTTCAGTGGGGTTGGGTGAAGCCAGAGTATTGTGATTATTTGGATTTTGTTATCTGGGCAGTCTGTTTATCTTAATATGTGATTTGGGTTTGATCAGGATGTCATAGAATCCATGAAATGATGCAGAGTTATGGAGCTAAATGAGCCTTTTGAGGGTATTGAGTTTTATATTAGCTCATGAGTGGTGTTAGGCACTGAAAGACGAGAAATGGTGATGGGGATTTGTAATTATGAATGCTTCAATACTGCAGGCTTACAACATCCATGCTTCCTGCAGGGTAGGAGCAGCCATCCTGCATAACTCCAGCACGTGCAAGTGGTCAATAGTGCCATCATTTTGCAGTGGAAATTGTACCATACAAATCATAATAACCAGGTTTTATAGCTTAAAGCCTATGGTCACTGGTGTATTAGGATGGAGTGGATTCCAATGCAGTAGGCATTGTTTGCGGTAATTGAGTGGGGATTTTGGGTTTGGGTTTTTGATGGTGGCATTGGGAGCTGAGCCCAGATTCAAATCACCATGTTTTTTACTCGATTATAATTAGCGTTGGTGATGAGTTGGGATGTAGCAAGGTGCCCAAATAGGCCACTGGTATGATTGGATCATATGCTCCAAGCCCAAAAGTTAGCAGAATCAATATGAAACTTGAGCATGGTTATCAACATGGTTGCGACATGGGAGTATCAATGTTTTCTGAAAGATCTAGACCAAACCCAATTGCTAGATTTATATACAATGATGCTATAGTATAAGGTAGGGAATTCAGATAAGGTTTCTGTTGACAGATTCTTGAGCATTTTGTTTGTTTGTTTGTTTGTTTTTCCTCTGTAGTGTTTGAAGAACTTAGGAGAATAGGCAATGCTATTAACATGACAGACCCAAGCTCCAGTGCTTTGGTTAGAGTGGAGAGCACAGACACAGGAGGAGAAAGAGGAAGAGAGTACAGGAAGGGCATATGGACTCTTGAGGAGACTCTGATCCTTTTGGAAGCCAAGAAGCAGGATGATGAGAGGCGAATGAGGGGTGGGGATAAGGAGAGGGGCAAGACTGCAGAGCTGAGATGGAAGTGGGTTGAGAATTATTGCTTCAAGCACGGATGTATCAGAAGCCAAAACCAGTGCAATGATAAGTGGGATAACTTGCTCAGAGATTACAAGAAAGTTAGAGAATACGAGAACAGGCTTAGTCCTGGCCAGCCTTCATATTGGCACCTTGAGAAGCATGAAAGGAAAGAAAGAGGGCTTCCCTCTAATCTTCTGTATCAGGTCTACGAAGCTCTCCATGAAGTTGTTGACAAAAGATACGCTCCCAGGATCACACATACCCATTCAGGAGAGAAGCCAAGCACGTCCCTTCAACAACATGAACAGCAGCAACAGCACACTTTTCAATCCAATCTGCCACAGCAGCAGCAGCAACTACAACAGCCCCTGCCAACACATCAACAGATTCCTACTACTCATCATCAACAACAACAACAGCAACCAGTTTCAGGTACATTTAACCCCTTCGCAGTTCAATAGCAAATGCTAGTATTCAGTCTGAGATTTAGTTGGCGGCTTGATTTTGTTTGGATGTTAACAATTTACATCTTACCTAGAAAGACAAAGAAACGACAAAAATGTGCGTTTTCTAGTCATCGAAGGGGTGTAGTGTTCTTCATGTTGAAAATTGGACGGGATAGGAATCGACCTCAGGATCTGCCCCCGGCTGATGATTGCTATCTGAACAGCCCCTTTCAAGCCACACTTTGGTTCATTCCTCCTAGCCACTACCATTCAACTTGGCTTTGAGATACCGTTTTAAAACTTGGACGGGCTAGGAATTGACTCGAGGACCTTTACCCGGCCAGTGGGTTGCTCTAATACTGAGCTATATATGCCCCTTTCATGATGGGCACCCATTTCGATTCATGATCAAGGTGTGGATTGCTATCTCCATCTTTGGATTTTAATACCCATTGGATTTATTTGATATACACGTCTCTCCCTGATTTGCGGGCTGGATTGCCACTGATCTTAAAATGTAAATTTTACCTTTTAGTCTAGGACGGCCTATTTAAACTCTAAGAAATTTGTATGGTGGATTACCTCTGTTTTTAATGCCCTAGGAAAATTCATATCGACATTCTAGACTAGTGATCTGGAATTTGAAGACAAGCTCTCATGGGCCATTATTTAGATCTAGCCTATCTACTATCTTACCATCCAGTAAACCAAATTCATAATAGAAAAACGAGGCCAGAAACCTGGGTTTCTGATGATAGACTTGTCAACGATCTTGGAGTCTAATAACTGAGATAAAGCATTTCCAAGTATAGTGCAATAGCAGACGAGGCATTGACACACATAAGAAATAGACCACAGTTGGTTATGTAACAGTAGGTGTTCCCTACCTACACCATCAAATATCATCTGGTAATATTGCTGTGATCATTTTGATCCCAATGCTAGACCCAAAAAGTTTCTATAGGCACTGTTGATGCAATGTGCAGTGGTCTTTGTAGCGTTGAAACTTGATAGTGGGATTCTGTTTGTTTCCAGTATTTTCAGGGTATATGATGTGTTTGTTCCTTTTGAACTGTGTAGGTGGCTGCTCTGTTGAGATGTCTGACAGTTCCGAGAGTGAGGGGACTGAACTTCCACATTCACCCGCTAAGAGGAGGAGGGTATGGAGAAGCACACATGGCTTAGCCCCTGCTATGTCAAAGTGCACAGAAGAGTTAGCCCAAACACTGATGGCCTGTGAAGAAAAGAAAGATAAGAGACACAAGGATATTCTGGTAGTAGAACAAAAGAAGTTAAACATTGAAGAGTCAAAGTTACAGATAAGTAGAGACGGTATTGAAGGCCTCATAAATGCTGTAAACAATCTTGCCAATGCTATTCGTACTTTGGCCTCTGAAGAAACTGTGACTGCTGATTAAAGATTATTCAAGGCAGGCTAGTAGACAAGGTATCTCAGGCCTCGGAAGTGCTACAAACAATCTCATCGACGTTATTCTTACTTTGGCCTTTGACAAAACTGATGCTACTGATTAAGGTTATTCAAGGAAGGCTTATGATACTATTTCAGTAATGTATGGTTGTCTTAGTACTGCTAACTAGGAATTCTTTTAAGGGATGTCTGTTGTATTGTGAAATTACCAAATGATAATACCTAGCTCTAGGTGGCATAGAGGTATGAGGATAACAATCCCTGTTTTCATATTCAATGATTCCAGTGCTGTCATTTTTCATGTAATGTAATTGATCTTCTTGCATTGTGGGCAACTTTATTCACAGAAGCCCACTTCTTAATCTTTCAGTTGAAGAATTTCAGTCAAATGTTTGTCATCTGAACTGGTTGTATTTGGCCCCACTTTTGCTGCTGCCACCTTTTTCTATTGATGTTAAACTCGTCTGGGATTTCTATAGATTAGAATGTTATCTTATATGCTTGAACTGTTTATTCTTGATTTACCTAGAGATTGAATCTCAACCGATTCTACCTGGCATCTCACGGTGCAGATTTGCAAATGTGCTTTAAGTCCATGGTTTTCAATTATATAGTCCAAACACGTTTATCCTCTCTACATTAAACACTTGTATTTTGCAAATTCTCTGAATTAAAACAAATCCAAAATAATGCATTTGAATTAGAAAGACCCATGTACTGTGATTTGATGGTGATAGGATTTATTGCTACTTAACTATTATAATAACCCATAATGTAAAATGTCTCCTGAAAAATGTAAATGCTATTGGTTAGATTATTTCTTAATTTGAAGTTTAACACCCTGAGCTGTGACTTGATGAATGGTTGTCAGAATTGAAATTTGTCATGTAATTTTATGGAGGGCCAGATCGAACGGGGATGTCAAAGTGGGCTTTGGTATCATTATTAAATTATTGCCCTCTTTACTGTATTAGGGTGTGGGCATGCGTGTAAAGTTGCATGGATCATATTCTTGGTTTTTTTTGTCAAATATAAAATATACCAATTTGGCCTAGCATGTATGGCTCTCTCAAGCCAATATGAAAATATGGTTGCTGTATCTGCAAATACAGTTGCTATTGCTACCCAATAACTGTTGAAGTTTGCCATTACACCAAAACTCCGCAAGTAAACTTTCAAACACTATCATTACCTCATCCAACAATAGAGGTTTGCCATTACACCAAAAGGTAAACTTTCAAACACTATCATTACCTCATCCAACAATAGAGGTTTGCCATTACACCAAAATCTGCAGTCATTAGTAAATTTCCAAACACTATCATTACCTCAACAATAGAGGTTTGCCATTACACCAAAATCTGCAGTCATTAGTGAACTTCCAAACACTATCATTACCTCGTCCAACAATAACAACAGAATTTTTCAAATGCTTAATAACCACGTAATTATGACTGAACGCTGAGTTCAGCAAGCTCAAAATCAAAGATAGTTAAGAACAAAAGTGGAAGCCAAAACAGTTCAGTGTCTGAACTTACCTGATGCAAGATTGCATTGAAGCATTTGGAAATGAGGACACTCTGCTGGAGTTTAGCCTTTGTTTAGGTTTATCTGATCAAGAAATTCTGCTAATAAGAAGAGAGAAGCTTAATGGACAATGGTTGTAACATTCTTTATATATCTGACCAGAGTCAGGAAAAGTTTGGTGTGCAAAATAAACTTCCGGATTGTTGTCAAAAACTAGCATGCCCATTATCCACAGTACAAGCCCCTTATGATTATCACAAAATACGTTTTCTAGAGGGAGATACCTAATTACTGAGTTCAGAGCTTCTATTTAATCATCTTCGAACTACATGCCAGATTTCTACTCCATTTGGCCCACCAATTCCAATCTGTATTTTAGTGATTGTTGGATAGTTCAATTCATGGGATTCCGATTCTGTACCTCGCGCAGGTACTGGCATTTTCCATCAGTCATCCCCTGAAGAAGAGGCAGGTGCATTAAAGCTACTTGCAACTCATACAGCCTCATCCATGTCGGCGTCTGCAACTGCCATGTCAGAAAAAAAGGCCTGTAAGCTACAAATTATAGATATGCAGATCTTCAGTAGGGGACAGTTTTTTATTTCTAGCAAGCAGAAAGTCAAAAAACTAATTCACTAGTCAAGACTGGGGAGTCCCTCCTGTGCATAGGTGTACTATAAAACATTGAATGAATTTGGAATTGCTTAAATGTTGTCATCGAACAACTTGCTTTCAACTTTATATACATGAGAGTACATGACTATTTCAAATATTGACTATAACTGTCAAAGCTCTGCAGTTGGACAAAAGACATGACTTGGTGGTTATATGGAAGAATCTTTCAGCTTTTAATATAAGAAGAATCTCCTTTGATAATGGGAACATTATGACTCGTGGGTTTATACTTTATTAAGCAGTGAAGTAAAGTGATTGGATTTGTATTAACATAGAACTTAATTTCAATACGAGTATTAGGCTGAGATTAGATAAGAGTTCTAAGTGATTTTAACAAACATAGAAATATCCTTCAAGATGTAATTATTAGTAAAAGGATAATTATAAATGTTGGTTAAAAAAATTAAATATCAATATAAAACCATCCTCCTTGCAATATATTGATATATTATTTTAGAGATTTATATTGATATATTATTTTAGAGATTTATAGGTGTTATTGTTTTTTTTTTCTTTAATAAAATGAGTTATTTAAAAAGACTCTTCACTGAGTTGGAGATGGAGATAAAAGGAAGAAATATAATTTTAAAAAGACTCTTCACTGAGTTGGAGATGGAGATAAAAGAAAGAAATATAATTAATTGATTCTTGAATATGGAGATTTTAGAGATTGGTAGATGTTATGTTTTTTTTTCCTTTAATAAAATAAGTTGGAGATGGAGATTGGAGATGGAGATAAAAGGAAGAAATATAATTTTAAAAAGACTCTTCACTGAGTTGGAGATGGAGATAAAAGAAAGAAATATAATTAATTGATTCTTGGATATGGAGATTTTAGAGATTGGTAGATGTTATTGTTTTTTTTTTTTTTTCCCTTTAATAAAATGAATTATTTAAAATGAATTATTTAAGAAGACTCTTCATTGAGTTGGAGATAGAGATAAATGAAGAAATATAATTAATTTATTCTTGGAGATGGAGATTTTAGAGATTTGTAGATGTTGTTTTTTTTTTCTTTAATAAAATGAGTTATTTAAAAAGGCTCTTCACTAAATTGGAGTTGGAGATGGAGATAAAAGGAAGAAATATAATTAATTGATTAAAGTGTAAAGTGTTAGAAAACTCATATACGATAATGATGCAAGGAAAATGCGAAACAATATCAAAAGAAAGTAGCAACAATATTTTACAGAGTTCCAATGAAGAAGACAAGGATATCAAAAGAAAATAGCAACAATATTTTATAGAGTTCCAATGAAGATAAGGAAATCGAAGAACAAACTATTTAATGTTTAACATCTCATGATATGAAGAAACAAGTAAGAAGACAATTATGAACGACCTCTCATAAGTTGAGACGTGAAACAAAAAGATGAGAATAATTGAATGAAATGTGAGAAGAAAGGTTATAACTATTATGTGCGGATGGAGAGGTAGAAAGTAAGTTGAAAAGTTATGCCAAGCATGAAGAAGTGGGGCAATAGCAAGTGAGTGCTTAATGCTTTCTTCAGCAATTCATAGCTTATTTGTGAACAAGGAAATGCTGCATTTACATAACTCATTGAGAATCAACTTCTCAGAAATATATAGCCACAAATACAAAAGGATCATTGAGAAAAGCATATCAATAGAAGAAGATAGTTATCAGTAGAGTAAAAAATATTGCTAGCTATTGATGCACAGTGAGAAGCTAAACTTAATACACTAAGCCAATTCCATGCTTCGCATACTAATTATATGGCCTACTTTAGCTATCATAATTTATTGCTAACTTTAGCTATTATAAATTATCACTTGTTTTTTTGTAAATTTCGCCAGTAGATTTCTATTGATAACAAAAAAAATTACATAGATAAGAACTTCATGTTTATACTAAAATTTCTTGGGTCGTTTCCAGGATAACCAACACTAACTAATCAAAAGATTGTTGAGACATTCTTTGAGCCTAGGAATATATATGTGAAAACCTTGGATTTACAGTTGAAAACAAAACAGAGCTATGACAACCATACCCAAAAGATTAACTTGAATCCTATAGCATGAGGGATAGAACAAAAGTATAGAGAGTGCAAAAGGTAGTAAGTAGCTACCAACAATTGGAAATAGACCATAAACATAGTGTGCAAAGAAGTAGGTGTATTGGACATATTAGTCCAAAATGATGACTGGAGAGAGAGGAGAGTTTTAATCTATAGTGTTTAGAGCTGGGACATTGTTTAGAAATGGAACATTGATCAGTGCATCTTCATCTTAATGATCATTTGATTTTGTCTTAAAGTAAAAAACAACAAATCTTTCCACTTGATTTAATCTGACCACTATATCATTGAGGTCATATCTAATATCCCTCATTATTCTCTTGATTTCCTCTTGTACAACAAAGGGTTTGTAGTTGTCTACCTATTTGTGCTAAGTTATCATACTAAGCAGTGTTTCCATCTTACTAGTGTAGGGTGATAGAATGGAGAAAATGCAATCTTCTATTCCTGAATTTCCCAGGATCGGGTACCCATTTCAGAGCACTGCCACAAATTTCAGAATCAAAATGGTATTTTCAATCCCCAAACTCCCTTACTTTCAAATACAAAATCTCCTTTCTAACCTCCAACGGAGCCACACCAAAAAAGTTGGCTACTGATTCCTAATCGAATTACCAATAGTGTTTGGATGAAGATGCCCCCAAAACACCTCCCTGGTGATAGAGAAGTTGTTGTCGTGGTGCCATTTCCATTGGAAATATGCCAACAATACATAAGATGAACACTCAAAACAACTGAGAGAATAAGTTGTTGTTGACCACTGTATAAGGACCAACAAGACAGAAGACAAAGACTCGAAACCACTGAGAGAGTAAATGGTTGTTGACCCTCGAATAAAGACACCCCTGCAAAGACAAAGTAAACAAGTTGAGGATAACAATCAGAAGGAAGAACGACCCCAAAATAATGCTACTTTGTCTCTTACAGGCTACTCCGAGTAGTGTAAATTGATTGCAGTTGCATAATATTGGCTGCTCTCTAATAGACAAAACCTCACAACATAATAACTTCAAAGAGACCCAAAAAACGTGAATACCAGAGCAAGACAGGGTTTGAGTGGTTTGAAGGAGAAAAGGGCAACAAAAGGCATAAGAAACCGAGAAAGTTCCTTAGTACTAGACACCACATACCAACTCTGGGAAATTGAACAAAGTGCTTGCTAGGTCAAAATTCTGAGAAGTCGTTGAAGGAAGCACTACAACCAGTTCAAACAAGGGACCTGACCCAGAGTTATGCACAAATAACACAAAAAGATGGACACCATAGATGGAGGAAAAGCAAGTCCTGAAACAAACTTAGTTTCCAACGATAACGAGTTTAGGGGAATATGAGTACCCAGTGCTGCAAGACGGGAGAATTCCAAACCACTAAGTGAAATTGAAGAATGAAAAACATACTTGCCTATCATTCATTACGGCCCCTTGAGGATGAGACCATGAACAACGACACAACCTCTACAAATGAAGAACATCGACCACATGATAACCATTTTTCCGCACCTCGAGCTAATGAAAAAGTTCATATAAATAATTATCTGTGTGAGGTAACAACCACCATAATTAAAACATCTCATTTGCAAATTCCTTGGTAATAGCTAATTGTACTTTAGACTCCAAGTTTTCGCCATCCCAAATCACTGACCCATAATGAGATCATAAATGAGCATTCCATTTCTATTAGTACAAGGCCTTACGATAACCAATCCGCCATGGGAGAGACACTCCATTCCTGTGCAAACGAGAGAGGTTGCTTTAACAAAATAGATGATCCAAACAAAATCCTTTACCCTTTGCATGCTACATTTAATATGATGAGACCCGGGTTGGTGGCTTTCATGGTGTCCGCCTAAGATGTGGCATGCACAGCCCATGCAGAGCCGTGTGGAGAGCCTAACTCTCCCTCCGAGGGCCGCCACCTCCATCCCCATACGAACTCTCTGCATGTGAATTATTATTCCCACTGGAAAATCGTTGTCGAAGGGAGACGACATGGTAGTTTCTTTATCTTATTATGATGCCCTTGTATCACCCCCATCGGGGACCCGAGTTACAAGCATGTATTTATCTTGGTGTACCCAATACTTTACTTCTAAGAGGCATTCCCTATTTATCAATTCCGACCATGACACGTCAATGGCTACATGTCCCCCTGAGCTTCCCCATTTAGCCAAGATATCTACCAACTTATTCCCTTCTCACCGTGTATGCTTGGCAATAACATAATCCAGTTTACTCAACAAGGTTTTGATATTACTTAGCACCTCATGGAAGTGCCAAGAATGAATTGCTTTCTCAGATGGGTGACCTGTTAATCACTTGCTTACACACCTAATTGTGAGTTGGGAATCCTCGTGGATCTAAATCAACCTAAACCCTCCCCTTATTTCTATTTGAATTCCTCTCTCCAATGCAGTGAATTCCGCTAGATTATTTGTAGTTGTACTAAATGAAAGAGCGTAGGAATGGATTGGGTTTGAATTCTCATATCTAAATATGCCTCCCAAGTCGACATCTCTTGGGTTATCCTTTGAGGCACTGCCAAAACTCAGTGCAATATGTTTTTTGGGGGGAGGGGGGAGAATGTTCTTGCAAGAGATATTTCATTTTTATGAGTCCTGGCAGAGACGGTTGTATGAGTTTTATGTTGTATATGAAGTCCCTTAAGGATTAGGCCCTCATAATCATCCATTGTTCCTTCCTATACGTCAGAAAGGGACACCAACACTGTCTCTATGATATTTTTAATTGTAATTTTTTGTAAGATGGATATGGACATTTGTTTTCCTTTAAAAATTCTTAGGTTCATCTCCTTCCATAAACTTCAGAGTGAAAACCCCAAAGTTAAAAACCAAGCTTTCATTATAATCAAGTTTTTGATTTTTTTTTTTTCGGAACTAGTTTTCTATCCATGTCTTTGTGTCTACTGGATTAGGTAAAGCACCTCCAAAAATTTGATTTACAAACTCCCACATTTTCCTAGCATAAACGTGTTTGAGTAAAAGGTGGTTGATTGATTCCTTAACTTGCAAACATAGCATGCACATTGAGGGACCCTCAAAACTTCCCTGTGTAGACAGTGCCAAGTTAGTGTGCACCCCCAATCTAACAACCATAAAAAAGTTGAAATTTACAGTGATCTACAAACCTGCCAAATTCTATGACATGTGGTGGTTTCACGATAAACTGGGGGATCTGCTATGGAATAGTACACTTCTTTTACCATGAATGTTCCATCTGGTTGTCTCACCCACCATAATCTGTCTTGTTCAATAGGAAATCGTATGATTCTATTGAGAAGGATTTATTGTAAGTCCTCCTATGGAAGGGATTCCCAAGAGAGTTCCCAGTGACCCACTATTTTCCACTGTCGCCAACCCTGATTGTTTGCAGAAGGTCTTAAAAAAATATGCCACTTTGAAGGCTCCTTGGGCTGGCATTAGAGCTCTAATAGGTTGTAGTTGCTCATTTTTTGTCAATGGTGGATATTGTTGCCATGAATCCTCCCAAAATAAAGTCGTCCTTCCAACTCAAATTTCCCGGAAATCCAATTTTTTAGTACATCCTTTGTTGCTTGTGCCCAGTTCCACACCCCTGAGCCTTTTATTATTCCATCATAATGTAATATGTAAATCTGTGAGCACAAAGTAAAGTAGTTACGATACCATATTTTCTTCCAGACTTAGGGACCTCCCTAAATCCAAAACCACCATAACTTCATAACGTATGCTTCACTGATAAGGAATGGGTCTCAGAGACCTAATCCACCATTATTTTTTGTAGTAATAAGCTTTTCCCACCCTACCAATGCCCACTTTTGAGTTTTAGCCAAACCTTTCCATAAAAAATTACTCCAAAGTGATCTTAATTGTTGACACACACTAATAGGGATAATCATTATCGATAATTGATAATTTGATAATGTTTGTAAGACTTATTTCATTAATATGAGACGACTTGGAAAGTTGAGTCTTGTAAGTCCAGTTGTTGACCTTTTGACGAGATCTTTCCACTAATTCTTCTCATGTAGAAGCCCTATTATAGAATAATACCAAAGGTATCCCTAAATACTTAGAAGAGAGGTGATTTCTGGTGAAACCAAGAGTTCAACTTAAACCAATCTTGAGCAACTCTAGGAAATTAAAGACAAACATTTTCGATTTATCAGTGTTTACTACAGTACTCGAGGCTTCTATAAAGAGTCGAAAAATCCTACCCATTATTTTCACTTCTCTTCTAGTTGGTAAGCCACATAATATAACATCATTCACAAACTATTGGTGGATGAGAAGAAGATCTTCCCCATACAAGCATAGACCATAGATATATCCCGATTCTCTAACTTTTTGAAACATTCAATCAAGTCCTTTTGTAGCTAAGATAAATAAGAAAGGTTATAAAGGATCACCCTGCCTTAGCCCTCTAGACATGGAGAAAGTATGTGAAGGTGAGTCATTGATCAAAATTGAGAAAAAAGAAGATGAGACAAGAGACTCCACCCATTCAATCCATTGTTCAGAGAAACCATAAGCGCGGAGAATGTGAAATAAAAATTCCCAACTGAGTCTATCATAAGCCCTTGATAAATCCAAATTTATAAGAATATTTGGGAGTTTAGGCACCGTTAAAGAGTGAATGATTTCTCACACTATGATTACCCCATCAACAATTTGGCGTCCTTGTACAAAACCTATTTGAGTCAGTGATACTAATAAGGGAAGAACTGGTTTCAATTTATGAATTATTACAGTAGTAATGATTTTATAAAACATGTTGCACAAACTAATTGGTATGAATCCATCCGGGCTATCAGAGAAACCTACATGGGGACTAATTCTAGGAACGTTCCATTGAGTGTTGGATGTAATGTTCTTGGTCGTCTTGATTCTTTAGCTAACTCCTAAATTTATTAACCTAAAAACCCCCAACTTTCTTAGAATAAATCTACCGTGAAGCCATCCAGAGCAAGGGTCTTATTCTTAGGCATGTTCATAACCACCAGTTCAACCTCAGACATAGTTATTGGTCTCATTAGTGTGTTGTTTCTCTCCCTACTGATCACTCTCAGAATATGTTGGATCATTGTATTGATAGCTCCATGTCTTTTTGAGTTATCCTCCGATAAGAGATCCTTAAAATAATGCACCGATTCGTATTCTATATCCTGATGTTGTAACTTTTTGATTCCATCCTTGCCGATTATGGAAAAAAATCTATTGTTATGGTGAAGTTGGATCATTTCATTATGAAAGGATTTTGAGTTACGTTCTCCCTCCTTGAGCCATTGTATCATAGACTTCTACTTCCAAAGAGACTCTTCTTAGTGCCTTCATTGCTCCAATTTCTGAAGGGTGTCGGCCTCTTGTACTACCAACTCTGAAGTTCTACCTTCTAGAATAATTCTTTGTTGGATGTTCATTATTTTATTTTCCAACTCCCTCTTATCTTCAAAAATATTCCCAAAATCAATGATATTCCAAAGTTTGAATTTTTGCTTCAACACCTTCAGTTTAAGTTGAAATGTGTGCATTTTACTAGTACTTGTAAAGTTCAACTCTTTCCACCAGTTGGCTAGAAAATCTACAAAAGCATCTGGTTGAAGCCAAAATCTTTCAAAACAAAAGGGATGATTTTGTGGGGATTCTTTGAGATCAATGTCTAATCAAATAGGCTAGTGATCCAATCCCATGCAAGGTAAAATTGAAACTTCAATAAAGAGATATTTTGGTAAAATGTCCTCCGCTAACAAAAACCGATCCAAGCGGCAAGCTATCTGGTTGTTTTATTTGTGATGTTTTTTCCAGGTAAACACCCGATTTTTGGTTGGAATATCTACAAGGTGTAGGTGGTCTATAACGCCATCAAAGTCAAGATATACTTGATCTAACCTGCGAATGCCACCTTTCTTTTCCTTTAATGAGCGAATATTATTGAAATCCTATCCCACTATCCATAATGAATTACCTATCAATTGTTTCATATTCTTTAAGTGCTACAAACAGATTTTCTTATCCCTTGTCCTTGGGGGCCATAGACCATTGAAAAAAAAACAAAATATTCAGTTCCTACATACCTAAATCTACTTGTGAAAATTTGAGCAAAAGCCACCTAGTTGTGGAAGATGAGCTCATTAGGGTTCCACCAGACGACTAAACCTCTTGCATTACCCTGAGCATCTAGAGAGACAAATTCACAACCTTTCCAAACAGTTCTCGTTATTTGACTCATTTTCTCGCCTTGCAATTTAGTTTCTTGTATTATGAAAATCACTAGGTTTTCCTTTGTAATTTCATCCCTAAGGTATCGATGTTTTCCTTTGCTATTGAGCCCTCTTACATTCCATGAAAGTATTCTCATGATAAAGAGTTGAGAAAAGGCAGTGACTTCTCTATCATTGTTGCTGCTTGATCCGTAATACCCTAGTTTTCTCTCGTATTTTGTCTTGCTTCCTTCTTTGTTTTGGTTAAATAATTCTTCAGTGCTTTAGTGAGATTCTTCAATAAAATTTCTTTCCCCTTATCCTTAAATGATTGAAAACACTGAGCTATTAGATTCGCGATAGAATTTTTTCTCTTCGTTTTCCACCTGGGATAAGCATTTACATATCTCTCTCTCTCTCTCTTCTTTTGATAGGTCAGACAACAATTTCTACAGTAGAGGAGCTACTTCCTCAAATCATGGCAAAGCATAAAAATTGAAACCATCTTGTGTCTCTTCCTCCTCTTCTAGTTTGCGCTTCAAAATATGTTTGTTGAGGGTATATTATTATGGTATGATATTCATATGAATGGATTTCATATGCTGGGAATACTCCTTCATGTCCTCTAGTGCCAAGAATGAATTCTTCTCCTCTAACCCCTTTGTGCCAGAGGAAGCTTGGTTTTTATGATCATGTTTCTGTGAAGTGACTTTAGTAAAACCATCATTTGATCGCTGACATTCAAACCCGTGTTCCTTCTTTTTTAAAGGACAATCTCATATTAAGTGACCATGCTCATGGAATAGCCTGCATCTAAATGGAACGTGCTCATAATCTAAAAATTGCTTCCAAGTCTCTCCCTTGTAGTCCATCTCAATGGAATCAGATAATGGTTGTCATATGTTCATATACAAACATAACCTAGCATAAGACATATTTTCTCCTCGTTTTGTAACCTCTGAAACCTTGACAAAGCGACCTAGTGTCTACCCTATCCCTTCTAGAATTTCTAGAATCCAAAAATCTATTGGTAAAGAGTACAATCTTACCCATATTGGTGCTTCTATGAATTCCTCTTTATCTGGGTTGAAACAAGCTTCCCAATAACTAACATAGAGGCTCATATCTCTTAAGAAGTATGGTCCTCCTTCAAAGATCCTAGCTTTATCTTCAAGTTTGGAAAAGATAACTATGAAAAAAGCCTTTAGGCCCTGTCTCAAGTCCACCTATCCCTTTGGTTGTCAGTTATGTTGTATCCATCACTCTAGCTCCTTCTCAGTTGCTCAGATACCTATAAACTTACATATAAAAGAATGGTCCCAAATGTATTTATTGTGATCTTCTTGGCATCTTATGGGGATGACAAATCTACGGTTATGAGAGGCCTTAGGGATACAATGCCCCTTTAGCCCCATTTTCCACTTATCTCCCAAAATTGAAATTTGAGAATAGCCTGCAAATCCTCCTTCTAATCCTTCTTTTCCTTCTCCTTGAAGAAGTCTGATGGCAACAATGTTTCAGAAGGATGGGTGACCCCCTCCTTCCTTTAAACTCATGCAGCAAAGGTTTGTAACCAAAAATTTATGAAATTAAGTAGAATTGTGATGTTAATCAAAATGGGAAGAATCCCTAACCTCTTCATCGCTTCCTAGTAACAACTCTCTTCTAGTTGCAATTGCCTCACTGCCTCACCACTTAAAAACCCCAACATACAATAAAAAAATTGCACAACAATCTTATGATTCACGAGGTAGGAAGATTGAAGGTATTATAAATTATTCTTAAAAATTGATTATAAAATTTAAAATTTTCATTTTGGTTATTATTATATATTTATCTTCCTATTATTAACATGAATCAAGGAAGAGTCAATACATATCCCTACCTGGGAATGGACCTCGAAACTTGTGAGGACCAAACCACCACCCTCGAAACTTGTGGGTACCAAACCACCACACACAGTCATTGGACCACATCTTCGTAAAGTTTTCAAAGCCTAAATAAAGTTTGGGTTCAATAATGTTTCAATTTAAGATTGTTATTGAACTTAGCTTTGCAACTCAATAAAGTAAGTGTTAAAATTATCTAATTATTTATAAATATGGAATGGTTATATGAAACAATTTAATAAGAAAATGTAATAATTTATATAATTACTACTTCATTTTCTTATTAAATTGTTTCATATAACCATTCCATATTTATAAATAATTAGATAAGTTCAACACTTACTTTATTGAGCTGAACAACTAAGATCAATAGTAATCTTAAATTGAAACATTGTTGAACCCAAAACATATTTATGCTTGGAAAACTTTATGAGGATGTGGTCGAATGGCTGCGTATGGTGGTTCGGTCCCCACAAGTCCCGAGGGTGGTGGTTTGGTCTCCACAAGTCTCGAGGTCTATTCCGGGCATAGCTGTGTCCAAACTCTTCCTTGATTCCTGCTAATAACAAGAACAGTATATATATATATATAATATATATATATATATATATATATAATATAATAATATATATATATATTATATAATATAATATATAATATATATATATAAATATATAATACATATGGGTTTAATGGAGATAGATTTAAGTAAGTGATTAGGTTGATGATGCTTTGTTTTTGTTATTTTTTATGATAAAATTATTAGGTACTTGTTTAAATTTGACCAAGTTTTAATTAATTATTTATATTGAAATTGGTTTTTAATTTAAGAATTCATTTAAAGAAATTAAAATTACTATAAATTTATCTTAACTCTAAATTTATTATAGTGGAATTTAATTTTGAAAATTTGGATGCAGGTGTTTGATTTGCGGTCATGTCTTATCATGAAGCTAGACAAGTGGATCATTGAAGTGGTTTCAAATTTGGTAGGTAGGATTGACAAACAATCAAAAATATATAATTGATAATCTTTACCATGCGACCCGCATTAAGGATAAAAACTGGCTCAACTACTGGGTTATCTTAGGCATTCGCTATGGCAATATTTCAGTCTAGAATTAGGAATTTCTATCTTAGGCTCAAACCAGAAGGGTAATTCCAGGTGTCCGACAGTATGAGTGGTTATGGAAATCTTGGGATTTTTCACAACCTTTCCAAATAGTTCCTTTTATTTGACTCATTTTCTTGCCTTGCAATTTAGTTTCTTGTATTATGACAATAACTAAGTTTTCCTTTTTATTTTGATCCCTATGGTATCCATGTTATCCTTTGCTATTAAGCCCTCTTACATTGCATGAAAGTATTCTCATGATGAAGAGTTGAGAAAAGGCAGTGACTTCTCCGTCACTGTTGTTGCTTTATCCGTAATACCCTGGTTTACTCTCGTATTTTGTCTCATTTCCTTATTTGGTTTGGTTAAATTATTCTTCGTTTTTTTAGTGAGATTCTTCAATAGAATTTCTTTCCCCTTATCCTTAAATTCTTGAAAATACTGAGCTATTGGATTCGCGATATAATTTATTCTCTTCATTTTCCACGTGAGATAAGCATTTACATATATCTCCCTCTCATCCTTGGATAAGTCCCCTAGGTCTTGATGTTCCCAATCATTAACCATTGTGACTAATACCCTCTCTTCTCCTGATAGGTCAGACAACGGTTGCTACAGTAGAGGAGCTACTTCCTCAAATCCTGGCAAAGCATAAAAATCAAAACCATCTTGTGTCTCTTCGTCCTCTTCTAGTTTGCGCTTCAAGATACACTTTTTGAGGATATTTTCTTATGGTGTGACATCCATATGAGTGGCTTCCATATGCTAGGAATCCTCCTTCATTTCCTCTAGTGCTGAGAATGAATTCTTCTCCTCCAACCCCTTTATGCTAGAGGAAGCTTGGTTATTATGATCACGTCTTCATGAAGTGACTTTAATAAAACCATCATTTGACCTCTGATATCCAAACCCTCGTTCCTTCTTTTCCAAAGGTAAATCTCATATTAAGTGACCATGCTCATGGCATAGCCTACATCTGAATGGAACATGATCATAATCCAGAGATTGTTTCCACGTCTCTCCCTGGTAGTCCAGCACAATGGAATCAGATAATGGTTGTCACATGTTCATATACAAACATAACCTAGCATAAGACATATTGTTTTCCTTGTTTTGTGACCTCTCAAACCTTGACAAATCGACCTAGTGTTTGCCCTATCCCTTCTAGAATTTCTAGAATCCAAAAATCTACTGGTAAAGAGTACAATCTTACCCATATTGGTGCTTCAGTGAATTCCTCTTTATTTGGTTTGAAACAAGCTTCCCAATGCCTAATATAGAGGCCCACATCACTCAAGAAATATGGTCCTCCTTCAAATATCCTAGCTTTGTCTTCAATTTTGGAAAAGACAATTGTGAAAAAAACCTTCAGGCCTAGTCTCAAGTCCACCTCTCCCTTTGGTTTTCAGTTATGTTGTATCCATCACTCTAGCTCCTTCTCAATTGCCCAGATACTTATGAACTTACATATAAAAGCGTGGTCTCAAATGTATTTCTTGTGCTCTTCTTGGCATCTTATGGGGATGAAAAATCTAGGGTTATGAGAGGCCTTAGGGATACAATGACCCTTTAGCCCCATTTTCCACTTATCTCCCAAAATCGACATTTGAGAATAGCCTACAGATCCTTATTCTAATCCTTCTTTTCCTTCTCCATGAAGAAGTTTGTTGGCAACAATGTTTCAGAAGGAGGGTGACCCCCACGTTCCTTTAAACTCATGCAGCGAAGGTTTGTAACCGAAAATTTCTGAAATTAAGTAGATTTTTGATGTGAATTGAAATGGGAAGAATTCCTAACCTCTTCATGGCTTACCAGTAACAATTCCATTCTTAGTTGTAGTTGTATATATGCCTCACCGCCTCACCACTTTAAAACCCCAACATACAATAAAAAAATTGTACAACAATCTTATGATTCATGAGGTAGGTAGATTGAAGGTATTATAAATTATTCTTAGAAAATTGATTATAAAATTTAAAATTTTCATTTTGGTTATTATTATCTATATTCTCTTCTCGTTATTAGCATGAATCAAGGAAGAGTCTATACATAGCCCTACCTGGGAATGAACCTCGGAGCTTATGGAACAATTTAATAAGAAAATGAAGTAATGATTTATATAATTATTACTTCATTTTCTTATTAAATTGTTTCATATAACCATTCCATATTTATAAATAATTAGATAAGTTCAACACTTACTTTATTGATTTGCAAAGCTAAGTTCAATAATAATTTTAAATTGAAACATTATTGAACCCAAACCTTATTTAGGCTTTGAAAACTTTATGAGGATGTGGCCCAACGACTGTGTGTGGTGGTTTGGTACCCACAAGCCCCAAGGGTGGTGGTTTGGTCTCCACAAGTTCCGAGGTTCATTCCTAGGTAGGGCTATGTATAGACTCTTCCTTGATTCATGCTAATAACAGGAAGAGAATATCTATAATAATAACCAAAATGAAATTGTTAAATTTTATAATCAATTTTTAAGAATAATTTATAATACCTTCAATCTACCTACCTCATGAATCATAAGGTTGTTGTACAATTTTCCCCATGCAACAAATTTTATTGTGATTTCAAGTAGGGCTTGTACTCTTCTAGGTCTAGTTTCAAGAAAACCAAGACTAGATTTGATGGCAGGAGATCTTTGACTACTAAGAATATTATCCAAAATCTTAGTACCATCTTGAAATCTCAAATGTTTATATTTTTCTTCTAATTTACCTTTTAAGATGTTTACCTCAACCTGATATTACTTTTCCTTATCTAGATATTGCTTCTTCATAACTTCTTCAACCCTTCTTCCTTCTTCCACTTGCTCCTTTAATTTTAGAATCTCATCTTTCAACCCATTTTATTGTTCTTCAAATGCTTGAAGTAGTTCTTTCTTCTGCTTACCTGATTTTTCAAGATCTGCTCTTAGAGAGACAATCTCAGCTTCAAGACCTTCACAATATTGTTTAGATTCCATACCATCATGATCCTTGTTATCATATGCCTGCAACTTATCTTTAAGATTAAAAATTCTTTTCAAGGCAATATCAAGCTATTGAAATATGGCAACAAGAATATTCCAATTTAATTTGTCCTTGAATTAAAATCGAATTTAGTCTTAACAGCTACTTGGAAGTAATTAATTAATTTATTTTAAATTAATTAGTTGGAGAAATTCAAGTTAGAAGTTTTTTTTGAAGTCATGCAAGAGTTATCCCTTAAATCAAGGAGATAAGATTGAAATATATTTGAGTTGTAATTAGTTAACTCATTTTACTGAGTTAAGTCCAGTTAAATTAGTTCCAAACTGTTTGAGGAACTAATAGTGAGTTAACAGTCAATTGATGCATTAATGCACTCAATTAGTGCTACTCCAGTTAACTGAAGATTCCCTCATCAGAAACTCATGAATGTATATTTTGAGAAAGACCCAGTTGAGATTAATGTTCAAGGACAGTGCACTATTAGTTGTATGTGTTTTCTCATGGAGAAAACTGATGCATGCAGTCAAGGTTTCATCCTTGAGGATTGCGCAGTCTTGAAGGCTGGTTATTCCACTTGGTAAGAGGCTAATCATCCACAAGGAACAACCCAAGGAAATAGGAGCTTGGAGGGTAGAGTGGAAGGCTAGAGAGAAGCCAAGATTGCATGTGAGGATCTGTGAGGATTGTACTAGGAGCTAGCTAGCTATGAGAGCTAAGGCTTTGTATAATTCCTATGTATTTCCACCATGTATGATAATACAATAGTGTGGGGTTTTTATCTAAGACTTTTCCCCAAAGTATTTTCATGTGTATTGTGCCATTGATTCTTCTTCTTCTGGTTATATTGTTTAGCTTGGTCTTTAAGCTTCTGAAAATTGATAGTAGAAGTAGGTTATAATATTCTGCTTTGATTTATATTGCATTATTGGGTTAACCTATCACATATTTTCTACATGGTATCAAAGCTGTGAACAGTATACTGAGAAGAGAATTTGAAGTTTGAAGTTCGGGGTTGCAGGTGCAAATCGAATTCATATCATACTTCAAGATTGGCCAATGGGGTTCTATGGCTTGAGACTCGAGTATGCCTTGGAAGGTAGCTTGAGTTACATAACATGGAAAGATAAAATGGAGGCTATATTAGAAGACAATGGCTTGAAGGAAGTCATTGATCAAGAAATCCGAAAGCTAGCTTCAAGTAATACACAAAAGTTGGCTGAGTGGAAGAAGTGTGTGGCAAAGGAGAGCTAGATCATACTTGAGGGAGTTCAAGACCATATTTTCTCGAGTCTTCTTGGGAAGGATACTCCATTTTCAATGTGGAAGACATTGAAGGACCTCTACCAGAATAGTAGTGACCAGAGGAAATTTGCTGTCAAGGATAAGCTTCAAAGAATGAAGATGGAGAAGGGTGATACTATTTCTACATATCTGAACAAGCTCACCACCTGCAGAGATGAGCTTGGCAGTGTGGGAATAACTACTGCCGATGATGATATGGTGAGCCTTACTCTCCTTGGCCTTCCAAAGAGTTGGAATAGCTACCAGGACTTTGTGAATGGAAGGGAGAAATTGTTGGATTGGGAATGACTGTGGTCAGATCTTATGCAAGAGGAGATTAGGAGGAGCACACGAGATGGTACTTCATCCAAGAATGATGATGAAGAAGATTTGGCCTTATCAAGTAAGGCAAGGAAAGGGAAGGGGAAGGCTTCCCATTTCAAATCAAATTCTTCTCATGGAGGGAAGAAGGGTGACATGTCTAAAGTAAGATGCTTTAATTGTCACAAGATGGGACATTATGCGAATTTCCCATCGAAGAAGTCCAAGAAGAGATCCTAGAAAGGATTGGAAGGTGATGCATTAGCCTCTCAGTTCGAAATGGACTTTACCCTCATCGCATGCATGGTGTCATCGATGATGGGTTGTGTATGGTATCTTGACAGTGAAGCCTCATTCTACATGACCGGTGATAAAAATTTATTCAGTGCCTTGGAGGAGAAAGACCTCAAGATGCGCATAGAGATGGGTGACGCCAAAAGGTATAGTGTTTTAGGAGTGGGCATGATTGCCTTTAAGAGAAAACATGGAGCTACCCTTACCTTGACAGATGTGATGTATATGCCTGGACTGAAGAAGAAATTGGTATCAGTCACGATGTTGGAGGACAGAGGCTATGATGTTGTCTTCAGTAAAGAAAAGGCGTTCCTAAGACACATAGCCATGAGTCAGACCAAGAGGATAGGGATTCAGGTGAAGAATCTCTATAAACTAGAGGTAGATGATTGTGAAACATTGAGTACGGAAGAAGAATTGGTGCAAAGCCAAGACATTGACGAGATGTGGCACAAGCGGTTGGGCCATTTCCATCATGGGGCTTTGAAGATAATGTAGTAGATATCTACAAGACTTCCCAAAGGTAAATTTGAGCAAGTTGACACATGCAAAGGTTGTACCTTGGGAAAGTACACCAATTCTTCCTTTCATGATCGAGATAGTCGAGCAGAGGCTATCTTAGAGTGAGTTCATACTGATTTGTGTGGACCATTCTCAATGGAATCCACAACGAAGCAAAGGTATTATGTGATTTTCATTGATGATTATTCTCGTAAATGCTAGATTTATTTCATGCAGAAGAAGGACCAAACTTTCACAAAGTTTTGTGAGTTCAAATCTTTGGTCGATAAAGAGTCAAGGAAGAAGATCAAGGCCTTGAGAAGTGACAACGGTGGAGAATATGTCTCTCAAGAGTTTAAGGACTTCTGTGTAGCAGAAGGAATTAAACGAGAGTTGATGACACCTCATAACCCACAACAGAATGGGGTGGCCGAGAGGAAGAACATAACTATTGTAGGGGCAACATGGGCAATGCTGCATGACTAAGGCATACCACTTCACTTGTGGGCTGCAGCATGCAACACAATGGTCTATTTGCAGAATAGAAGTCCACATCGCATACTTGGGATGAAGACACCAATAAAATCTTTCTCCGGTAAGAGACCATATGTGGGTCACTTCAGGATCTTTGACTCATCGGTATATTGCCATGTGACAAAGGATGCATGAAAGAACTTTATCCAACAACATATTTGGGGATATTTGTGGGGTACACTAATACACCTCACAATTATCGGGTGTACTTACCTACCAGTCAGAGGATAGTGGTTCGCAGAGATCTCAAGTTTGATGAGTAGAAGGCCATGCGAGTTTCCCTTGAGAGTGAGGTCCAACTACAGGCTATGGAGGAACTATTGGTTCTTAAAGAGGAGGAGCCTAAGATTGATGTGGAGCAGCCGCATGTAGAGGTTCCAGGAGTGGAGACATCCACTCAAGCAGAGTCTTCTAGAGATGGACATAAGTGCACAAGAGAAGTTGACAGATTGTTGGAGGATGCGAGAGAGAATGTGGGAGCACCATCTTCTCATTGCAAATAGAGGAGGTCACGTGAGAGGTACACTGGATACATGGACCTTGATGGGGAATGTGTTGAGATCGAGCCATCTTCCTTAGAGGAAGCAGTACAACAGCCGATTTGGGTTGATGCTATGGTGGAGGAGTATGACTCCATAGTTTGTAATAGTGTTTGGGATGTGGTTTCAAGACCGGAGAACAAGTTAGTTGTGAGTTCTTGTTGGCTTTACAAGGTAAAGCAAGCTGCTGATGGTAGTGTGGAGAAGCATAAGGCAAGATTTGTTTCCCGTGGCTTTTCACAAGTCGAGAGGATCATGTTTCTACAGTATATTTCGATAGAGGAGCAAGATGCTGACATTTTGACAAAGGCATTGTCAAAGTGTAAATTCGAGTTCCATAGAGACAGGATCAGGGTGGCAGATAATCCCTTTCTTGTTGAGAGGGAGTGTTGAAATATGACAACAAGAATATTCCTATTTAATTTGTCCTTGAATTAAATTGTGAATTAAACTCGAATTTAGCCTTAACAACTACTTGGAAATAATTAATTAATTTATTTTAAATTAATTAGTTGGAGAAATTCAAGATAGAAGTCTTTTTGAAGTCATGCAAGAGTTATCCCTTAAATTAAGTAGACAAGGTTGAGTTATATTTGAGTTGTAATTAGTTAACTCAGTTTACTGAGTTAAGTCCAGTTAAATTAGTTCCAAACTATTTGAGATAATTGAGGTTAACATCAGTTGATGCTAATCACTCAACTGTGTACTCCGTTAACTGAAGATTCCCTCATCAGAAACTCATGCATGTCTATTCTGAGAAAGACCCAGTTGAGATTAATGTTTAAGGATAGTGTACTATCAGTTGCATGTGTTTTCTCATGGAGAAAACTCATGCATGCAGTCAAGGATTCATCCTTGAGGATTGCGTAGTTTTTAAGGTTGGTTATTCCACTTGGAAAGAGGCTAATCATCCACAAGGAACGACGCAAGAAAATAGGAGCTTGGAGGGCAGAGAGGAAGGCTGGAGAGAAGCCAATATTTCCTGTGAACATCTGTGAGGATTGTACTGAGAGCTGGCTAGCTGTGAGAGTTAAGGCTTTGTATAATTCCTATGTATTTCCACCATGTATGATAATACAATAGTGTGGGGTTTTTATCTGAGACTTTCCCCAAAGCATTTTCATGTGTATTGTACCATTGATTCTTCTTCTTCTGGTTATATTGTTCAGCTCAATCTTTAAGCTTCCACAAATCGATAGTAGAAGTAGGTTATAGTATTATGCTTTGATTTATATTGCATTATCGGTTTAACCTATCAATGATTTTCTACACAAGCTTTGTTCTAAGGTAAAAAATCTCTTCTAACATGTCGTCTTCTAAATTGAAAACTCCATTTGACATAACAAAGGTTGACACATTGTTAAGGATAGTATTACCTGGTAGTTCCCTTGAGGAGGAATCTTCCTTTTAGATTTATTCATGGATTTCTTGTAGCTTATCCAACACTTGTTTGTAGTTGTATAATGCATAACCTTATTTAATATTGAATGAGATATGCTACAAAACATGTCACTCAAGGCCTTACTGTTCTTGTGCACTTCCTCGACTGATGGAGGAATCTTGGTGTAGCCACTGCACACTAGATACAAGACATCAAGATTCATTAGATCATACTTCATCTTTTCTTTCCATTATTGATAATTATCTTTACTCAACATAGGCACATCTACATTTTCCATTGTTTCTGACTTGCCTTGATCTTTTGCTTCTAGAGGCATTATTTTTGAATATATTTTGTCTTTAGAGTGCTTACTTTCACTTTTACCCATATGTGCAAGTTCAGTTGTTTTACTGTCATCAGCACCATCATTATTGCATAGACAAGGAAATGGATCACAATTAGAATAAAATATCATACCTCATATTTCTTTGTTCTCGTCTTCTTCATTCTTGATCAATAAAAAATGGGTTGCTCCCAAACTTGAATATTTGCTAACAATTGTAACTATCACTGCATCTGGTATATCTTTGTCAAGGTTTTCAATAAAAATATCTGTTTCTTCTAGGCCATCAAACTCATTACTCCTTATGTCTTCAAATTCCATAAGTGATTGACATTCTAGATCAGACTCGCCTTCTTCACCATTTGAAAGACCATCACTATCTTCACGTGTATAAAAACTTCTCTTGTCTTAAAACCTTCTCCTATTTATTTTTGCAGTTTCTTTCCCTTTCTCATGATTTTATCTATAGGGGCACTTAGCAACGTAATGACCAAATCTACCACAAGCAAAACATTTGAAGTGAAGCTTACCTCTGAATATTCCAGTGCCCACTTGGATTTTCTTTTTGAAGTTTCCCTCTTATTCTTCTAATACATACCTTGGTTCTTCCTTTTATTTTCTTTTTGTAGTAGCTTTGAAGTTTGCTTCTCTCATGTCTGAAGGACCACCTTTCCTCATCTCAAATGCTGTCAATATTCCATGGAGTTGATCAAGTGTGAGACTTTTCATATCCTACATTTCTTCAATAGCAGAGACTTCAGAATCAAACTTCAGAATTAGTGATCTCAAAATCTTTTCAACAACAATAACATCTTTTATTTCTTCACCAAGATTTCTCATGGAATTAACAATTTCATATATTCTAAGAAAAATTGTTGCAATGCTTTCATCATCATCCATTTTTAGTGTCTCATACTATATTATGAATGTTTGGAGTTTAGCACTTTTTACCTTGGTGTTGCTCTCATAACTTTGGATAATCTTATCCCACATTCCCTTTGTTGTGTTCATCTGCATTACCTTCACAAAATCGGACTCGACCAAACTTCCCAAGATGGAATTTATAGCTTTTGCATTGATTTCATATTGTTTCTTTCCTACAGTATATGTGGGAATGGAGGTAGGATATAGATATACACTTTCAACGATTTCCCATACATCAACTTCTAGTGCTTGCAAGTATGCTCTCATCCTAAATTTCCAAAAGAAAAAGTTAGTTCCATAAATATAGGTGGCCTGATAGAAAATACTCCTTGACTACTCATGTTGATGAATCTTCCTTCAATCGATCAAGCTTCTTCCGAAGGACCTGTTCTGATTCCAATTAATTGGAAAAATACTGAAAGGGGGAGGGGTGAATCAAAATTTAAAAATCATTAAACTTTTCAATTTCATATCCAAATTTCTATACACGACTTTATTGAAGGGAACCCTCATATGTACACGACTATTATACAGACAACTAGCATATATCCAATAGACTTACTTTTCAGTTAATTCATCACCTGTTTAACTTGAGCCAGTGTATTAGTACCTCATTAAACATTATTAAATAGTAACCATGTGTAGTAAGAATAAAATAAAGCATAACACTTAAGCAACACATCAACACACATGAACACTAGGATTTTTAGGTGGAAACCTAATGTGAGAAAAAACCATCATTGTTGTCATCTCTATCTTCATCTTATATTATAAAGAAAACATATTACAATCTTGTACTAGTGTAGACTCATACCAACACGTAGGCACCCACCTACAAAAGACTATAACCTTCTCTCATTCTCCATCACCCACTGGAAGGGAGCTCCAACCTCCAGATCTCATTTACCGGCACCCACTGGAAGGGAGCTCCAACCCCCAGATCTCATTTACTGGCACCGACTGGAAGGGAGCTCCAACCCCATTTGACTTCCTCATTGAAGGCTCCAACCCTCTATACTTTCGTGGACCACATGTCATAAATTTTCATACTAGATCCACCTGCTACAAAACATCACAATTGTAGGTCATGTTTCATCAAATTTTCGGAATAGACGCACTACCATAATTTAAGCCCAATACCAAATATCAAAACTGAAACTGATCACTACAAAAAATCATTCAATCATCAACTGAAACAACCAATCTTTGACCCAACTGAATCAACCAATCACTGAATCAACTAAAACCCAAATCAATCAACTTATTCTCAAACAACTAGAATAGTTAGATAACTGTAACCATAATACTAATACTGAAACCAAATACTAAATCAACTTACAAAATCAACTGAAAGCCCCGATCAATAAACTATCAGAATATATACATTATTTTATTGTAACAAACCCATGTATATATGCGACGTCCTTGAAGCATAATCATGTATAGATCTCAAAATATTGAACCCTGAAACTGAACCACTATTACACTGAAACATACACAGATCCATTGCATCATTCTAAAATAATCACAGAACCATCATTGGTCTTCAATCACAAATAGCTAGTAGCTTCATTATTCTTCAATCAATCAATCCTCAATCAAAACATCATAATTAAGACCAGATCATCAAGTAAGATTTCATTAACATACAACAGAAACACATCAATACTGATTAAATTGATTAGACATCTTTTTCAACAAAGCCCTAGTTTATATACACTCTTTCCTCAAAAAATTTCCACGTGTATACGCGCTTTTCATGAAACAAACCTATGTACAGATCTGAATATATACGTGACTTACCAGTATTGAACTTGCACATGTATGCATCTTTCAGATTATCAAACCTGCGTACAGATCTGCAACTACTTGCACAAACCTTCACTGCATCAAAAAACTTCAAACATACCCAGATCTCGGCATACACAGAAAAATCACACGTCAAGACACTATCATCACTTATAAAATCAACCCATAATCAAAATTTTCATTTTAGATCTATTGGATTTGATCCATCGTCAAATTCCCGGAGGCAATCGTAGTTTTAGATCAAGAAAATCATTAACATCCCATTACATGCATACTTGCTTCAGATCTAACTATTCATAAATTTTTCATCACTTGCAAATCCAAACACTTTGATCTTCATATCCTTATATAGCTTAGCCCTTAGACAATACCACAAGTCAAAACCATGCTAGTACCAATGGTATTCTTGTAACCATATTCTATCTCACACCTTGAAGCACTTCTATTTTATGTGATAATCATGATTGGCCTTATATTCTTCCTTCTAGGTAGCACTATATACTAGTATATCATCCAAATAGAAAATAACAAATGAATCTATAAAAGGGCATGATATATCATTCATTAACCTCATAAACATAGCTAGTGCATTGCATAAGCCAAATGGCATGACTAACCACTCATAGAAACCTTTCCTTGTCTTGTAGGTGATCTTCCAGGTATCTTCTTCTCTAATTTGAACTTGATGATATGTAGACTTGAAGTCTAGTTTGGTGAAGTATTTGTCTTGTAGAAATTGATTCGACAGATCATTTATCTTGGGTAGAGGGTACATGTTCTTGAAAGTAAAT
This sequence comes from Pinus taeda, assembly GCA_000404065.3. Classification (NCBI taxonomy): domain Eukaryota; kingdom Viridiplantae; phylum Streptophyta; class Pinopsida; order Pinales; family Pinaceae; genus Pinus; species Pinus taeda. The sequence continues at coordinate 248,269 of APFE031354102.1, read as the reverse complement.
TTTTTTACCGTCATGTAATCAATAAACATCCACCAAGTACCATCATTCTTTGGCTCAATGATGATTGGTGACCCACATGGTGAGGTATTTGGTTGAATAACACCATGTTCCAATAGTTGTTTCAAGTTATTATTCACCTCACTTGTTTATATAATTGGATACTTGTACAACCCAGTGTTTAGAAATGGGGAGAACGATAACATTTGGATCTCGTGCTCCACTTCCCTCTTAGGTGGTAACCCTTTAGGCTCCTAGAACACATCCATGTATGCCTATAACAACTCTTCCATTTGTTGTTTATATTTCTTAGTACACCCTTTTAGGGATGAATTTTATCTCATTTACTCTTCTATACACTAATTGTCTCTTAAAAACAGTAAAGCTTACTTCTTCCTAGAACTAATCAATTTCTTAGCTTGGTTGGCACTTACTAGTGAAATTTTGGACATGCCTTTGTGTGTATTAATGGTGAAGGAATTTTCATCCTTGATGAGGTGATCTTGGATGGCTCTTGACATGAATATTGCATCTTGCATGTACATATAGGGACTTCCAAACACCATACCCCATACATCAAGGGAGACTTCACCAATAAAATAACACTAATAGCAAATCTAATTTTAAATTGTTTGGTTACCATTATTTTTACATCCTTATTTACCCATCCTAGTGGATATTAACTTGGATGAAAACAAACTCCCAATCCCAATGTGTTAACTAGCTTTGGTGCAATTATATTCGCCTATGGTCCTAATTCAAAGAAAACATCAATATTTATCTTCATGAATTGTATCTTTATAGGGAAGAGTTTGGTCTTCTCGTTCTCTTCTTGTTACTAGAGGCCACTAAGATTCACCTTCTTCTACAATGATATACAAATGATATTCTCATAAATGTTCAAATCTTATTTCAACTTGGTTTCTCGAATCAGTGACCATGATGTTCTTCTTCTTTTCATCTTTATTTCTCTTCTTTGAGTTAAGCTCCAGATGCAAATTCCAACACTTATCCTTTGTATGAAAATCAATTTTACAATGGTTGTAGTGGTTGTTGGAATCTATGCACCGTTATGTTGTGGCTACCACCATTTTTGCCTTCCCCACTTTCCACTTCTTCTTCCCCTCCTTGGAATATTCTTGGTTCTCATTCTACTTGGACCCACTTGATACCTCTTTCTTCTAGCCAATGTTCTCCAGGGACCGTGCATGTACACAAGCCTCATCAATCGATCTAGGCTTAAACAACATCATTTGCTTCCACATATGGCTATGTATATCCTCCCCCCTGCCAATACTTAAGGAGTACATATGGGTTCTTTAGGGAGATATCCAACATTATGACCATATTTCTAAACTTTGCGGTGTACTCAAGTACATTAAGCCCCTTCTTTTTCCTAAAGTAATGACATCAAATCCATTAGTCCTCTACATACCAGATAGGATAAAATTGTAACTTTATGAGGGTTTTGAAATCCTCCCACTTAGTCACTAGAGGATATTCATCCAACCTCATTGAGGACTTTGTGTGGCTTTCCGACCAATCCAAGGCATGGCCCTTCAATTTCAGCCAAGCAAGAAAAATTATGTTCTTCCTCTATATGATGAGCACTAAAATAAACTTCTAATTGTTTCAACCATTGATTTATCTTCATAGTGTCAATCACACCTTGATATGGATTGATGTTAACTTTTCTTCCATTTTGAATAGGGACTTTGAATTGTTGATGGCACTCGATTTGGCTTGATCATTTTCGTGTTCTTTCTTAGACTCCCTCTCTAGCTCTTCTTGATCTACCAATTTCCCTCTGATCCAACCTTTGAATCAAAACTTCCATATTCTCTAAATATCCTAATATTATTGGTCAGACCCACCATGAGGAGGCTCATATTACATTTTATATCTACAAATTGTGCTTCCTATTTTCAAAACCTCTCCTTTATGGGATCATGAGATTTATTCCTAAATTTATCAGCCATGATTTGGGTTTTGTGATTTTTGACTTAACCAATCTATATCCCTTGAAAATACCCACAATATACCCAAATAAACCTTCTTTGATACCAATACGATTCATAAACCATCATGGATATTCCACTAGATAGTTCATCACAACAAATATACTAAAATATATTGGAAAACCTAAATTATACACTACGAGGGTTTATTTCTCCTTAGATTTTTGAATATGTTAATTATTTTTATTGTGTATGCATGCAAATTATAATTATGTAAAAAATAGATAACGATGAAATAAACTTACAAACACATATTAACACAAGATATAATGTGGGAAACCCTTTTGGGAGAACAACCAACTGGAAGGTGAGGCTACTCTGCTCTCTTTCTTTGAATAGAAAAATGGAGGAAAGTACAAAGAAGTGAGGCTTATGCCTCGTGGACTAGTACAATGCATAAATCTTCTCTTATTTATCTCTCCCTATCCACTCACATCTACTATTATTATCTATGAAACAAAATGCACTCGAATAGAATGGAACCCCTTTTCCTCTCAGTGGTCGAATTATAACACATCATGATAACCTATTAGTGCTTAAGTTTTAACCTTTCAACTCTTAGGTAGAGTTACATTATGGAATACGCTAAAGTATTCTTCATCATGATAACACGACTAGCCCATTTTCCATGAATAACAAGGGCTGATGTGGCATCTTATCAAATTATGGTGGTCTAAATTCAACTGCCAAGTGGTATAAATTTTGATACAGACTGTAATTGAGGTGATTCTTGTGTTTTTCTAAAGGTATTTGTGTGTATAATACCATAAAAGGGTGTAAAAATTAAGCAACAAACTTTTACCCCCAAAAAACTTTGTTTGATGCCTCAAACTTCTTCCACAATGTTTTAGACCCCAATTTTCCAAATTGGATTTTGACAGTACATTGATCCTATGAGTTGACTCCTCCACTTTTTCCACTCTAAAAGAATTGAGGTGGATAAAAAACATTATAATGATCTAATCTAGATCAAGCTTGGAGAACTAAAGTAATTGGGATTTATTTTATTTTATTATTATTTAATTATATTATTAATTATTATTATTTTATTTTTAATTTTTATTTTATTTAATTTTATTATTTTTATTTTATTTAATTTATTAATTAATTTATTATTATTATTATTATTATTATTTTTATTATTATATATTTATTTTATTTATTTATTTATTATTTATTTATTTATTTTTTTATTTTTTATTTTATTTTATTTATTTTATTTATTTTTTATTTTATTTTATTTTATTTTATTTTTATTTTTATTTATTTTTTTTATTTATTTTTTTTTTTTTTCAGATATGGCACAATATTTAGATAAGAAGAACGAGAGTTCTAACCAAGCCAAGGTGAATGCTACTTCTATATTTCTAACAAGAACCGCCAAGCTATGGTGGAGAAACTGAGTGGAGGATTTGGAAGTGGGTCACATTATGGAAAATCCTAGTACATGGGTAGAAATGAAGATATCCTTATGGGCACATTTGGGCCTAGTAACAAATCATGGATTTCTTGGAACCAATTGTTGTCTTTGGAGCACAGATGAAAGATACAAATGTAAATCAAGGAGATTTTTGGGCTCATGCTTGAGATTAAGGAAATGTCATAGGAGGAAAAATGATTTCACTTTATGAATCATCTATCGTCTTCGGTGGAATGTGAGTTGCGGTAATAGAATGTGAAGACCCTAACAAAAATCATCACAAGCAAAAATAAGTTGTTGGAATATAGAGGTGAGGGTAAGGTTGGGTCTAAGAAAAATGAAGACAATAACGGTGAAAATGGTAAGAAGAAGAAGGAAAAAGGGGAATCAAATGTGTTAAAGGATGGAGAAGCCAAATAAATAGATGCCACAAAGCAAAAGAATCATGTGTCTTGTTGGATCTACATGAAATAACATTGTGTGAAGAACTATCATTTGAAGCAAGTTTACTGCTTTGGAGTAGACAAAGAATCCAACGATTGTAGTATTATAGGTTTTGGGTATGATCATGGAGGTTTGGCCCACATAAACACAAGACCAAGTGGAAACCAAACTCAACTATGTGTATGCAAAGATCAAGAGGAGACGAGTTGTAGAAATGGTTGATAGTGGGGAAACTCATGACCTCGTGAGGGAGAATGTTGCCAAATAGGTTAGGTTGACTCTTGAGTCAGCACAACATCATTCGAGGTTGTTAACCCTAGGGAACAAAGAGTGGTTGGAACACTTAGACTTTTCCAGTCATACTTGGAGATTGACAAGGGAGGATAAGTCTCGCCATCATCCCATTGGATGATTATGATGTGGTTTTTGGGAAGGAAAATATTGAGAGAAGAGAAGGTTTTTATGATCCCACACTTGGAAAATCTAGCCATATTTTTGGGTTTGACCCCATTAATAGTGTGAAACAAGAGAGGGGGCATGGGATTGGGAACAATGATTACTTATATGTGCATAATCGGTGGATATTATCAACAGTTAGATGAAAGTATCTTGAGGCTAGAAGAGAGGATGCCAGACATATGGTTCTAATACATGAGGAGATGATATGTGGGTTGGGAGAGAAGGTTGACAAGATAGAGCATGTCTTGGTATATAACTCTAACATCATCTTAACATTGACATACAAAGTTCTAGGGGATGTTCTAAATCAACGACCTATGGAGGATGAGGAGACAAGGATGCTTGATCATTTCATAGTTATTGGATGGCCCAACCACGATCCAATAATGTGACTAGGGAACATCAAAATATTGGTATAGATATGGGAGGGAGGAGATTCAATTGATCATATAGACATTTGGAGGTAGTGAGTGGCCATATAATCCATAGTTGGAATGACTCGCGGAGGAGTCATAAAGCATAATTGGATCACATGTCACTTTTATGATATATGTGACATAGAAGTATGGGGGGACCTTATCAATTATATTGGGACAGATTTCAGATGGAGATGGAGGTGGCATTTGAGGTGATTGTTTTACTTCACATTAACAGTGATTCATAGAAGCATGACTTCCTATCACAGGAAGATGAAGAATCCTTTTTGGGTGCCTTGAGGTACCTTGATTGAGTTGAGATTAGGTGATTGGGTAGTTGCATGGATGAGCCATTAAGATTAAAACAAGTGCACTTGCATGAAGAAGTGACTTCTTATGATCTCTAGGGAGACAATTGAATTAGTTAACTAACTTTCTAGAGGCATAGGGGGATCTAGAACACAAAGGCATATAGGGATAGTTCAAAGTAGAGACACAAAACCAAATCATGAGGAAGTAATTTATCCATCAAGGCAATGATATTTCAATTGGACTTGGTGGATTGAGTTTGTTGATTAGAGGGTTGTCAAGGACAATAACAACTTGGAGTAGAGGAGGATGTAAGGCACTTTTCCTAATAGGCATGCATGGACCAACAATTGGGGTGCACGATGAGCAAGTTTGGTTGAGTGTATGGATGGGTCGATGGTTGTGGAGATGAGTTAAAGATTTTTGGGTTGGCTTGCATGACTCTCGTGATACATCCATTGCACCAATTGGGTGTAAGTTGCAAGTTGCATGATGTTGACAAGATCACGTGTTAGTTGGATGGACACTCACAAGAACACATGGATATTCAACATATTGGTTCACTCAGGCTTGCATATTGAGTGGTGCTAGTTTGGTCATCCCCATACAAATTTGGGGTATCCTCCCTAGGGTGCTTGATATCACACATTGGCACAAGGGGAGGGGTTTGATTATCTTGATAGGTGAAAGTGGACATGTGGACTGATTAAAAGAGGCACCAAGGAGATTTATTTTGACAATACAGGTGGGTGGAGGACATAGTTGTTTGGATAGATGCCAAGAAATCATTAAAAGGCGTGTCAATTGAGCACCTTACATAAAATTTGGGGTTTCTACCATGCATGAGCAACGAGTGAAGGGTTATTTTGAGGGAGAAATAAAGGGGAAAAAATATTGACAAGGGAGTCACATGGGCTCATATAATTCTAGGTATTGTATGACGATTTGGTCATGCACCTACTTGATTTGGGGAACTAGGTATGTGACATGCCAAAGACTTGGCGTAATTTGTGCTGTAACTAGGTTGGGGATTATATGTTATTATGTAACATGCCACATGTATTTGTTCTTGTAAGCCATATTTTATATAACATTGTGTATGATATAAAAATTTAGGTGTTAGGATGAGTTGGGCCATCCATCTACATATCATGTTTTCTTGTTTATGGTGTACTATGCATAGTGTTGGAATTTGATGCAGGAGCATTTAGGCCTAGTCAGCAATGTGATGGCATGATCACATGTTGTGACTAGCAAGGGGTTGGAAGACAAGAGTTTAGTTAACTTTATTTATTTAAATGTGTGAGAGTGTTTATTTATTGTAAAAAATGATTACAAAGGGTATAGTGGTTGACTGATTCTCCCTTTGTGGAGATCAGGCCAAACAATTAGATTTATTTGATTTGAATAGAAAATGAGGAAATTGAAAGCTTGATTTAGCATTTGTTCAGAAAAGAGTGGAGTTGAAGAGACTTTTGAGGAGAGAGTGAGATATTTCTGGATTTGAACTAGAATTGGTTCATGAATCCACTTTTGTATAAATTGTGATCTTTTTGTATAATTCAAAGGTTGGAGAGGTTAACAAGAGAGAAGCTAAAGAGGTTAGATATGTTAGTTATAGGTTCGAGAGAAACTAGAAAGGAGAGAGCAAGGATTTCAATATTGTTAGGTAAACTTGACTCGGGATAGAGTCAAAGTTGACCAGATAATAAATTGATGGTTTTGGGGCACATGGTATTGTGCACCCATAGCATTCTGCCCATGGTATTATATGTAATGGAGCTTATAAAAGGCTGGAAGGACTTCATTGTAATGTAGGCCTGGAGGTGAGCGGTGAAGGCTCACTTGGCCGGATTGGCCAATGCTAATGATATATCATTAGGTTGGGTTTTTCCCCGGATTTGGGGTTTTCCCAGATAAACATGTGTGTTCATGTGATTATGGTTGTTGCTGGTTACTTTATATTTATTCCTTTTGGTAATTATTCATGATATACAACCAATTTCTTAACAATTGGTATCAGAGCCAAATGTTGGCTTCAAAGGGACACTTTGTTGCCAAGGGTTTTATTGGTATGGTGAATGAAAGAATAATGTGTATAATGTGCGTTGCATCGTACTAGTCACGGTGGGTTGTCACCATGTTTTCGTGCGTACTGATACCTTTGATCCTTTTATTTGTGGTCGCCCAGGTGCTTCCTCTGAGTCTTAGGTTTAAGGTCACTTTGTCTCGCCTCGTGTGCATTTTCGTCCTCTTGGTTATACCTGGATGGTACGAGGTCGTGAGGTCGCGGTTGATGTCATGGAAGGAGAGGAGGAGTGAGGTTTTGTGGGATAGGAAGAGGATTCATGCGCTGGAGGCTTCGAAGTGGTGGAAAGAAGCGATGCACAAGTGTAGAAATTGCTTGAAAGCTTATAGGGATAAAAAATCTGTAGTGGGAAAGTTTTTGTGTACATACTGTGGGCATGTCTCGTGGTGGCTAGTGTTGGATATACCAGGCATTGCACCCGGTATTATTGGTCCAGGAATCTAGTCTAACAGCGTCATGATCAAAGGCGGTATTACGCAAATTGGCATTCCTGTTGCAAGCCTCTACGGAGGAAAGAATACCAAGGTATGGAATGGGAAGGGCTGGCCTAAGGAGTGGTCAGTGAGCGATTCCTGGCTCAGGGGCTTGACCACGCTTTCTGCTATGTGAGGCCACCGGTGCTGGAATCTACGAGGTTCTCGTCGGGCTCGCAGTTGGAGTAGTTCGGGTTTCTTGTGAGCAACGATACAAAGGTGGTGGTGGCGGGGTTGGAGGAACTGTCGAGATCATTGTTCTGGTTTTTGCAATAGGAGGAGAGGGAAATGAATCCAAAGAGCAGCGACGGCAGTGGGTAACATTTTTTTATTATTGTAGCGGTATGTTTTGTTGCTTGGAATAGGCGAGTGAAAATATAGGAGCCACGTTTAATATGAGAAATAAGACCATTCAACGATGAAGGTTGGGACGATGCCTGATTCGGGATTTCTCACATGGAAAGAGTGACCTATTTTTAAATGAAAACCGTGTATGCATGTGTAAAGTAGAGCTTGATTGGCTGTTGTAAAGCCTATGAGCCTAGTCAGAATGATAGCCTTCATGTAAGAAAGACAAAGAGTGAGTTGTTTCCTTTTCAATACCCAACGATGCAAATTAAAATGGTTGTGAGTGACATTTTGTGGTAATGTGTTAAGATAATGACAACCATGGGCATTGCAACATGCAATGGGTTTCTAGTTGGTGTGGAGTGTTTGTGAGGGCCGATTTGGTACTTGAGTGGAGGAAAATACTCAAGGGAGGTGCCCAAGGATAGCCATGTAGGAAATATGATGAGCTAAGAGAAACATCGAGTATGTGGCGAGATGATGGAATAAGGGACAAAAAAAAATGAAGTCAAAATTATTGCATGTAAATGGGCATACTACTGTAAGACTTCGTAAGGCATGTGTACCCCTAGATAATCTCTAGTAAAGTTTGGTTAGACCTAGGTGATAGGGGGGATGTCAGGTTAAAAATACCCCAGGTCAAAAAAAAAAAAAAAAAAACTCTGAGGGGGGTAAGGGCTAGAGTGAGCGGAATTGTCTCACTTAGCAAGTTTTGGCTGGATTTAGTCAAGGAACCCCAAGTCAAGTTTAAGGGTGGAATTGTTAGGTAAAATTGACTCGGGATAGAGTCAAAGTTGACCAGATAATAAATTGATGGTTTTGGGGCACATGGTATTGTGCACCCATAGTATTCTGCCTGTGGTATTATATGTAATGGAGCTTATAAAAGGCTGGAAGGACTTCATTGTAATGTAGGCTTGGAGGTGAGCAGTGAAGGCTCACTTGGCCAGATTGGCCAGGGATTGACCAATGCTAATGAGATATCATTAGGTTGGGTTTTTCCCGGATAAACATGTGTGTTTATGTGATTATGGTTGTTGCTGGTTATTTTATATTTATTCCTTTCAGTAATTATTCATGTTACACAACAAATTTCTTAACAAAGATTGAAACAAAGCCTTTTATTGATGTAATTGAGCCAGAGGGCTGAGACTCTGTAGAAATTTATTATATATGAATAAATGATTCACTGTGTGTTAATCGTTGTTTCTATTGAAATCCTTCACTAGTATCCATATATTGTTGCCTGCGGAACAACTGAAGCATTCTTCTCTATTTTATTCCTTAAGTTATGAATCACAATGTTAAAGCATAGTTAGGTTCTTATTGCTATAACCATAGCTGAGCGCTTCAAAGATTTCATAGCTTACGGTTATATATGAAAGTTGTGCGTAAAATAGAGTAGGGCAGAGAATCGGTTTTAACGCAAAGTCCATTTAAAAACAAGCGAGATCAAGTCCAAGAGGGAGTAGACAGATCGATGCACAGTGGCCGTTAGATCTGTAAGATCATCAGACCAGATCTAATCGGGGAAAGCTAAGCACTTTATTGCATCAACGGAAGTCTTTGTCAATGGACCAGGCCTTAACCCTTTGCAAACGTTGATTGTGATAGTGCGATGCAATGTGGACCGTTGGATCGGAGTTGATCGAACGATTCCCCATTTCAGTAAAGAACCTCATATACAAGCAGAGTTGGATTTATAAACAATTCTAAATCAAAATCGAATTAAAGGTATAGACAATGTATGTGTCATCTTATCGCACAATTGTCAACCCTTTTATTGCCTTTGTCTTATGTGCTCCTCGATAATATCATTAAGAAACATTTACCTAAGAATTACTTCACAATCGGTAATATCCCACTCATTTGGCATAGCAGGTTGTACAAGTGATATGTTTTATAACTCCCAATAATATTACATACAGGCTAATAATGCCATATATAAGTTGTTAATGGATATAGGTGGGTTTTATTCATTACATTGTCAACTTAAATAGTTAAAGGTATTTGGATAGTATATTCATAATGATACTATGAGCGCTCTAGGACGTCCTCAAGATATGTTCTCAGATGCAGAGAATTGGCTATATGGATTGTTACTATAGGCTCGAGGATCATAAATTGTTAATAAGAAGGGGGTGATTAATCCACCCGTTGTTTATTGGAAAAAAGTAATTGATCACATATCGCAGAGTTGAAGGGCCGATGGACAGTGTAACAAAATGTCGATAAAGCGATATCCGATAATTGGAGATCAGAGATCGGGGCAATCGGGGTCGGGAGTGTAAAGGATTAGCATATCAGACCCGATCAAGTTTATTAATGGGGGTGTATAAGATTTGAGATCCGGCCTATGCATTTGTGGGTGGATTTCTTTGTATTTCTGTGTAAAACGGAGATCGGAGAAAAGGTGATAAGGCATATGGAAGAGGCGGACCTGAAATATTTATAGAAGCGGGATTACATATTTTGAGTTCCGGCTTATGGAATCAGAGCGGGTTTTCCTGTGAAATCCTTTGTATTTGATAAAGTTGTATAAGTGGGTTTTCAATGTAAAAATGCATCCATAACCCTTCCGATAAATATGTATGGACATAACTATAAGTCTAGAACCGATAGGGCCCGACATATTTAATTGAAGGAGGAATTACCTTTGTGATCAGATTCCTCCATGAAGGGGTTTCCTGCATCATTTTTGGTATTAGAGTAGGTTAACACTCTGTAAAGAATGGTTTGGAAATTGAATTTTAAATCTTAGCACATGTATAATTTGCACTGAAGTGAATTTGACACAGATGGGGATTAGACTACAAAGAAAACTGAGATCAGAATGGGGAAGCAGTAAATCTCTGAGGAAGGTCTGGTAAGAATATTTATTTTGATGATTTTGCAGAACTATGTTTTGAATGTCTGAAGAACAACAAGGGATTGAAATTTCAAAGGAGAATATGTTTTCCTTTCAGGAAAATGAAATTTCTGGGTAAGTTGATTGCATGATTGATTTGATTGAGATGAAAGATTTAGAAGTTAAAGCTGAATAGAAGAGTGGTTTGCTGTGGCATTGAAGTCATTTAAATGATTTGAATAATTTTGTGAAAACTGAGAATGATTGAGGATTGCATGAAGTATTGTTGAAGACAATCATATTGATAGATAAAGGAACAGCTAGACAAAAGATTGGATTCAATAGATCCGAAAAGAGAGTCATTACAAGGAATGAATTTTGGAATTTGCAGAAGCAAAACAGGATTTGCTTATAAACAAGTTATCAGAAGGAATTGATAGTGTCTGTTATGACTTGGTAAATATAATTGAAATTTAGATCTAATCTTAATTGATCTTGAAAGCTGAAGAGTCTATTATGAAAGGTAAAATGGGAAATAGTTGTTGGCTATATGAAGTCTTTTGAATGGAAAGTCTAAATGAAATAGTGAACATATGAAACCTTTGACAAAGATTTAACTGATGGAATCAGAATTAGTTCTAAGACATCTTTGAAGGAAATATTGTAGGTTTGAAAGATACTTTGATGTATGTTGAGATATTATTGTGCAGATCAGTGGAAGTAGTGGAATTGTTGAAAGATAAATGAGTTGTACCAACATCATAACATAGGAGCTATGTAAAGAAGATAAAGCAATAAGAACTTGTAGATGAGTAAAGGTGACAGTACCCAATAGTAAATGAAATTACTGATTGAAGAAGGAAGTGAGCAATTGAAGATGCAGAGCCTAGAACAAGGAGCGTTCAAGAGGAGATGAGAACAACTTCCAACTGTGGTTGGTAGAAGTTGTTGAGGCAGCTCCACAATTGTGATTGTGGATAGGAGATAACAATTCCAACAAGAGGAGTGTTGGGTAGAATTGTTAGTAAGTGAAAGGTTCAAGGAGAGAACCAATGGATGCCAAAAGGCTGAACTCGGGAAATTTTGGTGAGGCGTGAAGGAGACTTGTTCCAGGTGAAATCGAAAAGGCTAGTTGCAGCTCACTAGTGAACAAGCAAAGTTCACCGGAGGAAGAAATGGAATTGACTATCGATAGTTATGACAAGGGTACAGAGGAAAGTCATAGACAGAGGGAAAAGAGTGCCGAAGTAGTTGGACTCAAAGGAATGAGTAAAGAAGAAAGGGACATAGAGTTGGCTGAGATGAAGGCAGAACTCAGTCATTTGGAGAAGTTGGTATTGAAAGGAATTAGAGAAAAATGGAAACAAGGATTTTATGTGGGAAGAAGAGTTAAATGGCCTGTCAAAGAATTGTTTATTAAGAATTTAATACTTTGAACAGTTGAGAATGAAGGAGTAGAATACATCTGTGAACCAAAGAAAGGATCTCTCCTTGGGGAAGGAGACAGTGAAGATAGTGATGACAGTGATGAAGCACTGATCAATGTAGATCAAAATGAGAGAAATGTGTTGGTGAAAGAGGAAAAGGCAAGAAAAACACAAAAGGAGATGCATAAAGACATTCAAGACTTCAATAGATGGGGGAAATTAAAAGGTATGGCTAAATGGTCGTGTTTTATCTTAGTAAAAACTTATTTGATCATATTTGAAGGAATTTTAGCATGGATAGAAGACCAGTGGGAAATGGAAACAGGAAAGGAAACAAATGCATTGCAGATTTGTAAAGTGAAGAGAAGAAAAGCTGTCACAGAGAACTCAACTGAAGAAGTTAAGTCAAGGAAATCTTTGAAAGATTGAAATCTTATTAGAAAAGAGGAGGAGACATTGTTGTCTTATTTGGATAAACTGAGTGTTGGAGGAAGTTGTGTAGAATAGAAAAGTATTCTACAAACCTATGATGAAGTTGCTAAGCATAGTTAAGAAGTTGCAGTCCCAGAAGTTTTCTTTGATGAGGAAGAAATCAAAGATGTTGAGGAAGAATTTCTCAATCACGTAGTGAACTATCAGAATAGTTCAGAGAAGCATGAGGATATGATCATTGAGGCTTCAAATGAAGAGCCTTGCATTTTTGAAAATGACATTTTTTGTATGTTTTCAGGTTTGACAGGTGATGAACATCAATTGGAGAATGTGCTTATGCATGTTGATGAAGAAGTGAGATTACTGGAAGAGATGGCTGGAGTAGAAAGATAGTTTGAGCATGTATTTACTAATCTTGAGAATGATAATATTGATAGGGAAATTGTCATGATTAAAGAAGTTGAAGATAAGCAAATGAAAGTTTGTGATGATAACCAGAATGGGGTATTTTCAATAGAGAATCAAAATGAAAGTACTATGGAAATTATGAAAGAATATAAGAGGATGTTGACAGGTGCAGAAGTCCAGGAATTTGTGATTTTAAAGTGGATTATTTCTATGAATTTGTAAACCATGAAGAAGCTTTAGAAGACCAGAATTTTGTTTCTGTTGTAGGAAAAGATAAAACAACATCAATTTTTTGCAATGGTCTAAGTATAGAGGATGAAAAAATACTTCATAATGATATGCTCCAAGAAATCCTAGCTATTGAATTGTTGAATGATAGTCTTGTGTTAGAACAAGGAATACTGTATAGTGCAGAGGAAAGTATTGGAATGAGAATTGATGAGAATTTCATAACTTTCACAGAAGGACAATATAAAGAGTTGATGGCAGAATTACCTATGAAGATTGAAAACCATAGTTATTTTGAATCTGACAATTGTGATGGAAATTCTGTTTTATACAGGAAGGAGGAGTCATATGAAAATGACATGCTTATGGAATATGAAGGAATTTGTTCTTTCTGGAAAGATTATTAGATGAACCTGATAACATAGAGGAAAGGATTATCTTTAATGATAATAGAAGGGAAGCTGTAGAGTGCAAACAACAATTTGTAAATGGCAGAGGTGAAGAAGATTTGGACAAAAATTTCATAATTTCTATGGAGAGGAGAAATGTACTGCAGGCAGATGTCAGTGGAGTTCAGTTGAGAATGAATTATAAAGAGGAAGTTGAGAAATTGTGGAAGATGAAGTCAGTGAAGAAGAAGGACAACAAGGAAAAGAAATTAACGACAAGAATTTATATTAGCAAGGAAAGAGGACAACAACAACATAAGATTTGGAAATTTGGAAGAATAGGAGTGATAGTGGTAGAAGAATTGAATCAACAACATGATGAAAGGATAACTAGTTACAAAGTAAAGTTTGGGATACTGGATGGACAACAAAAGGAACACATGACTAGGAGGTCATGGAAACTTTCAACTTTAAGAGTTTGATGCAAGAGCATTCAGGCCTAGTCATCAATGTGATGGCATGATCACATGTTGTGACTAGCAAGGGGTTGGGAGACAATAGTTTAGTTAATTTTATTTATTAAAATGATTAAAAAGGGTATAGTGGCTAATTGATCCTCCCTATTTGGAGATCAGGCCAAACAATTAGATTTATTTGGTTTGAATAAAATATGAGGAAATTGAAAGCTTGATTTAGCGTTTGTTTAGAAAAGAGTGGAGTTGAAGAGACTTTTTAGGAAAGAGTGAGAGATTTCTGGATCTGAACCAAAATTGGTTCATGAATCCACTTTTGTATAAATTGTGATCTTTTTGTATAATTCAGAGGTTGGAGAGGTTAGTGAGAGAGAAGCTAGAGAGGTTAGATAGGTTAGTTAGAGGTTCGAGAGAAACCAGAAAGGAGAGAGCGAGGATTTCAAGATTGAAATAGAGCCTTTTATTGATGTAATCGAGCCAGAGGGCTGAGACTCTGTAGAACTTTATTATATATGAATAAATGATTCACTATGTGTTAATGGACTGTTTCTATTGAAATCCTTCGCTGGTATCTGTATATTGTTGCCTGCGGAACAACTGAAGAATTCTTCTCTATTTTATTCCTTAAGTTATGAATCATAGTGTTAAAGCATAGTTAGGTCCTTATTGCTATAACCATAGCTGAGCACTTCAAAGATTTCATAGCTTACAGTTATATATGAAAGTTGTGCATAAAACAGAGTAGGGCAAAGAATCAGTTTTAAGGCAGAGTCCATTGAAAAAAAGCGAGATCAAGTCCAAGAGGGATTAGACAGATCGATGCATAGTGGTCGTTAGATCTGTAAGATCAATGGACCAGATCTAATCGGGGAAAGCTGAGCACTTTATCACGTCGACAAAGATATATCGCATCAGCGGAAGTCTTTGTGGATGGACCAGGCCTTAACCCTTTGCAAACATTGATTGCGATAGTACGATGCAATGTGGACTGTTGGATTGGAGTTGATCAAACGATGGAGAATTGATCGCATATCGCAGAGTTGAAGGGTTGATGGATAGCGTAACGAAATGCCAATAAAGTGATATCTGATAATTGGAGATCAGGGCAATCGAGGTTGGGAGTATAAAGGAGCAGCATAGCTGACCCGACCAAGTTTATTAATGAGGGTGTATAAGATTTGAGATCCGGCCTATGCGTTTGTGGGCGGATTTCTTTGTATTTCTATGTAAAGCGGAGATCAGAGAAAAGGTGATATGGCATATGGAAAGGCGGACTCGAAAGATTTATAGAAGCGGGTTTACATATTTTGAGTACCGATTTATGGAATCGGAGCGGGTTTTCCCATGAAATCCTTTGTATTCGATAAAGTTGTATAAGTGGGTTTTAATGTAAAAATGCATCCATAATGCTTCCGATAAAGATGTATGGACATAACTATAAGTCCAGAATCGATAGGGCCCGACATATGTAATTGAAGGGGGAATTACCTTTGTGATCGGATTCCACCATGAAGGGGTTTCCTGCATCAGAATTTTGGTTAAGCGTAAGAACTAAATTAAAACTTTGATTGTATAAGAAGTAAAAAGAGGTGTAATCCAAGTTGAGTATGATTGATGTGGCATATCATTGGTTGGAAATATGTTGGTGCCACATGACTAGAGGTCCATAGAATGCCTATATCTGTGTAGGTCCTCTAACATCGTAACACCTAGATTCCTAAAAGATTTACACTAGTGGTTTGGGAGTGAAAGGTGAAAACACTTTTTCTACTTACTTATTTTTTTGTGCTCAAAATTATAAATCCTACATATCATTAAACAAAAAGATAATGAGTGCAATACATAAGGAATAATTATAAAGACACTTTTTAATTGAGAAAGGAAGTTACATGCTAAATTGTGTTAGTAACATAGATCATTAGTACTTTTAATAGTCACTCATCTTTAGGTGTAGGGAATTGAATTTGGGAGGCATGATTGGAGATTATATAGAAGTTTAGGAATTAATAAAAGTACTAAAAACTATTGAAAGTGTGATAGATGAGGAGAAGGTTATAAAATTAACGAAAAGTTTTAAGTTTAAAAGTTATTCCAAATGTGAGAAAAATTGTTGATTTCAAAGTAGTCAAGTACAATTATTTTATTAACGATCATTTGTCTTCTCCTAAGAGGAAGTGAATGTACTAACAGGATTGAAAAATGTCTAGTCAAGGGATTCTATTAAATTAGATTTGAGTAATTGGACAGGGAATCCACACAAAAATATTTTAAGTTTCTTCCATTATTAATATCCTTGGGAATATCGTTGACTATGAACTTTTCAATTTTCGAAGAGAAATGTATTCCTTCAATAAAGTGTGCAAACAATGGGCTCAACATATTGAGTAACTTCCCATACGATAAGTAAGAAAACTCGGTAAGGGAAGTGGTTCAAGAATAAATGGATGAGAGCTTTCCCTAGGCTTTTTTTGATGGGGCATCACAAGGGAATCTCGATATATGTGGAGGGGGAGGGACCATATTATTTTCAATTAATTATTCCATTAATTTTAACAAAGGATTGGGAGAGGGTAGAATTGATGGAGGGGTCAACTGATTATGTTAAATGATGGCACTAAAACTAGTATTGTTATTGGCAAATGAAAAGGGAATTAACAATTTATAAGTGTTTGGTGATTCTCATCAAATGAGTAAAAGGTTAATGAAGATGTCATGAGATGATCAAAGAGGTCATAATGTTTTTCTAAATTCCATATTGGAAGAAGGGTGAAAAGGAGGGTGATAATATTCCAAAATGTCCCTGTTCCCTTTTTGTGTTATCATCCTCGCTGCAAGTTGCATCAATTTTTTTGCTTTGGAGATAGTTGAAAAACAATCATACATTTGACTTCTTCCAAAAATTGGTGGCATTGGTATTTGGAAATTGGACCTATCATGATTAATGACATTTTATATTTTCCTAAAAAAACTCCTTAAACACCATAGGAAAACATAAATGTTCTAGTATATTATAGGAAAAAATCTTATCCCAATTCTCTAACTTATACACTAGCATTATTTCATATTAATACATTGATATGTTGTTGCAATCGTCTTAATACAGATGCTTAAGTTTCGTTTTTTATTGTGTAAATTTCTAAGTGGAGCATATTATCCAATAATATTAATAATGTATTTGGTAGTTAATAATATGTACTTGGTAGTAATGTATTAAATGTTATATAAGTTAAATATACATCATTAAATTGAATATCTTAATGTACATATACAGAGGTATATCCCAACCTATATAGAATTTAATGTATTGATACAAGATATATTATCTACCCTATTTGTTCAACCCCTATTCACAATTGTTAAATGAGAAAATATAATAATTTGAATTTGGATCAACTCTCAATCCACGATTAAAAAAAAAACCATACCCAAAATCTCCACTTATGGGTGTAAACGAGGGCTCCTGCAATGAAATTCTCTCTATCACATTCACCATAAGCATTAGGCTGTAAAATCTTGGGCTATTATGATTTCAAATGGTACAATTCTCCATAGAATCATGCCTCCATTGACCATTTGCAGGTACTTAAATTGTGCAAAATGGCTACTGCTCCTTCTATCGGCAGGAAGCTAGATGTTGTCTGCCTGCAATATTGAAGCATTTATACTAAAAACTAAAATCCCCATCACCATTTTTAGTCTTTCAATTCTCAATACCACTCATGAGATAAAATAACATTTCACTAACCTTGAACAGGTCGTGCAGTTTCACAACTCTGCATCATTTCAAATCTTCTGCCACATTTCGATGAACTCAAATCACATATGATTATAAACGGAATTTCCATAACAACGAGATCGATACTGAGGCTTAAGCTTCAAATTCTCACTTGTCCCCTCAACCATATGGATAGATCAGTTGGCAATTAGCATAATACTTCCAAGAGTTGTGAAATTTTATTGGTGGGGTAAATTGATGAAACATAGGTCTAAAATTAACAATCCTCAATTGTCCTTTTACAAAATATAATTTGTATTTTGAAATCTTGTTTTATTTTGATATTTATATTTTATGTTTTATTTAATATATATAGAATTTCTAGATTTTGTGTTTAATTTTTTTTTTTTCAAACATCTATATAAAAAAAATAATAAAAATATTGAAAAATAATTTAAAACATTTAAATTATAGTATTTTGAAAAATAGTTTTTAAATTTTTATTTTTTTTAATGATCAATTTATATCAATTGCTAGAGTGTAGTGATAGGGTGTATTGTTAAGGCACTCTTGATGTGAAAATCACTTATTCAATGGCAAAGGTATTTTAGGGTGTTCAATTAATTTATGTATTATCAAACAACTATTTCAACATTCTAAAATTACAATTTCAATGAAGATTTTCTAACCAAATTCTAGTGACAACAAATAATTATTAAACGCCCTTGAATACCCCTACTTAAAATGTCCAAATTCCAACTATTTGTTTTCCAACTATAACAAATTGATGATGGTAAACTAGGAAAATGGATTGAGCACCTTTGCATTGCTAATGATTGACATACATATTTCCATGAATCCAAAAAGGTTCTTGCTAAATTTGAAATTAAAAATACACTCTTCCTTCTCATTATTTTGAGTGCCTAAAAAAGTCAAATGAGTAGAAGGTATAGATTCCATCTCTTGTAATATAAACATGAATTGGTTTCCAAAGCTACTATATCTCTATTTTGTGGAATTCTGAAATCATGTGTAAAATTAGAAATCTCTTTCTTTGATGGTAAGCATAAAAACTTGATCTTAAGAATATTTTTTAAAAATAATTAAAAAAATATTTGTTCTTTATATATCATTTGTGTAGACGATACTATTTACATAAAGGAAATTGGCTTTCTTGTAAATACTATTTAATTTGAAATCACCTTTTAGGCTCTAAATTGCATATAGGATTATTGTGTCCAAATTTGAGCTTGAATTGTGATTTTAATTGTAATGGTAAGTGTTAATCACATCATAATTTGGATTGTTCAATGTTAAATCCTACCTTGGTGGGACTAATAAATTGATATCTAAAGTGGAGAAATTAATTGTTGACTGAGGCATAAGAATGGTGGGGACTTGTGATGTCATAACATTTATATTACCTTAAGACTAATATAAACAATTATCTTTTATTACTAATATGTCACTTGGGATAATAAGTCTATGTGCTATCTAATAGACTATCAAAACTTGAGATCTAATTCTTGTTATCCCTATCAACTTATCGGGTACAAAGCACAAAAATTCCTAACCTTCTCCTCTACATCAGAAATGGCTCTTTGAACTATTGCAATGATGATATCCCTATAGAATTCCATAACTTCCTACGTTGTGCACCAAATTTCCTAACCTTCTCCTCTACATTAGATATGGCTCTTCGAATTGTTGCAATGATGATATCCCTATAGCATTCCATAACTTCCTAATGTGAGCCCTAGGCCCGAATATGATGACAAGAAAAAGTACAATGCTCAAAGGCTAGGTTAAAGCCAAGTCTCCCTCTTATTCCACCACCTTGAGTCGTGGACAGTTGATGCCTAACCATTGAGCCTAGCTTGGGATTGGGCTAGGGAGCCAAGAGTAATGCGAGCAAAGGGGAAGAGTGAAGGGCTACACAGGGAATGGGAAAAAAAATTGAGTAGCTTAGGATGTTTTTACTCTTCCCTATTACACTGCTGAGAAACACATAAATAATGGTGGGAAATAACTCCTCATAAGTATATTTATTTATATCTTATTCTTTTCAAATTTTGATACAAAGATATGCTTAAATTATGGTGGATGGTAAATATGTTATTTTTCCTTGCTATGAGCTATTTTCAAATATTTTAATTTTTCCGAGTTTTTTTTGCAAAGGCTTAACAAATATTTAAAAATGTGAGGCAATTATTCACATGACATTGCATTATGCAAAGGTTGCAATAAAACCTTCAAGTTACCGTCTAATCAAATATTTGAAAATTATTTTTAATAGTAATTAAAAATATTATTTATTTCAAAAATTTAAATTATATTAAAAAAAAATAAATTGCTATAGTCCTATTTTAACAATGCTATCTAAAATATTGCCATAGTCCAAAACTCACAAACATATAGTTGAAGTGAAAATTTAAACTCTAACAAATCATGACAAATCATTTCAAATAATTTGATTTTATTATCTAGACTATCAATTAATTAACGACTAACCATAGATTTTGTCACTTGACAAGACTTTTGCTCAATATTTCCAAATTTAAATATTGCAAATTATCTCAATTTTATTTAATATACTCTCACATTAAAAATACCATATTTTTATATTAAATTATTAAAAAAAATCAAATAACAAATATTACTTTTTTCCTTTCTATCCCTATTTAATTATGAACCCAAATTTAATACTTTCATTTATTTAACCAACCAAACCTGAGAAGTCTATAACTAGTTGCAATACAAATACACATCGACATCTATCCCAGTACTATCCACCTTCCTTCTTTTCTGAATCTAACGACTTTACTGAGAGGCATGGCAGCCTTCAGATTGTCTGACAGTTTATTTAACCATAACATCATAGTCACTAAAAATTTTTAGTGGTTTGATTATCACACCAACCCTTCAAACAATCCTCTAATATCTTTCTGAGAAATGTCTTTTAACCGTTTGATCACTCCAACCTCTTACCAATTTTAATTATTA